>CAUYPK010169549.1:0-33274 GCA_963574355.1 Loris lydekkerianus
TAGAAAAAAATGAACAGCATCAATGTATAGAATACAAAATTCTCCATCGATCAGTATATACCACGACACAGTAGAATAAATATTTATTGAGATATGGAGCTACAAAAACACATGACATTAAAACGGACAAAACTTTTGAAAAAACCTATACAACCAACACCTCACAGTTACTATTTAGGGTTTCATGGGTTTTGTTTTGTTGTTTGTTTTCATGCTGTGGACTTCAGATCCACCCTCTTGGCAAATTTCAAGTCTACAAAACAGTGTTGGGAACTACAGTTTCCACATGGTACATTAGGTCTCCAGAATATATTCATCTTGCATAACCGAAACTCCCACCCCCCCCAACCAGCACCTCCCCTTTCTCCCAGGCCCCCAGCCCCTGGCAACCACAGATCTACTTTCTGCCTTAGAACTTTCTCATGTTTTTTAAAAAAATCCATATGATACATGGTTTCAAAATAAACTAGAATAAAAAGTTGATAATAAAAGGTAATATTACTCTGCCTCATTTTTTTCTAAAAAATGTTTCAAGACATTGAGAGATTTTAGATACAATTATTTTTAGAATTCCTAGCATACATCAGAAATATTAAAATCAACCCATATCCCTATTAAATGTAATTTTTGGTTCTAAAAAAAATAGGTACCTGTTAGGGGATTTTCACACAGCAATAAATCTACAAATTGTTTTCAAGTGTGTTAAAATTTTCATGAATATTGAATTTAATAATTAATGAAGTTGACATAATGATGTGTATTGTAGACATTTAATGAAACATTATAAATGTTAATTTGGCTGTTTTCTTTTTGATTTTTGTTTTGTTTAGTTAGAAATCATAGCTTAGGGACCCAGAGCTGTAGAGTTGGCCTGCCTGGACTCACGTCTCTGTTCCTGCTCTTGCCGCAGGCCTGACCGTGGTTTATATATAACCTCTCCATCTCTATCCCACACCCTGTGAAATGGGAATTCCTCTGTGCTTCAATCCCTCATCTGTGATTTTGAAATCCAAAGAGCTTGAAAACTGGGAGTCTGCAGACGAAACCTGATAGGCCCCAGGGAGGCTGTTTATACCTTTTACCTGTCACAGTGGATGTGAGTATCACGCATTTCTACCCCAGACTATTGTGTGTTGTGGGTGCTGCCCTAGAATCGGCTGAGTGCCTGGGCTATCACAATACATGATATATAAGAATATATGCACCCTATTTCTGTTCTAAAAGTGGAAATATTCTGAATTCTGAACACTGTCTTGCCCCCAGCAGTTTCCAGTAAGGGACTGTGGACTGCAACACCTACCTCATAGGGTTGTAGAAGGGTGAAGTTTGCGGGTGCACATGGTCCTCGACTTGGGATTTCATGACTTTACAATGGAGTGACAACAAAATGCACACAGCAGAAACCATACTTGGAATTTGGATCTTTTCCTGGGCTGTTCTCTTCAGTACAACACCCCGCCGTGCTGCTGGGCAGATGCAGAGCCCAGCCAGCCATGCCATTCAAGGACAACTGATGGTCTACAGTGCGCCCTATTCAATAAGTGATTCTAACGTAGGTTCTGTGTTAGACGACTCTGCCCAACCACAGGCTCATGGAAGTGTTCTGAGCACTTTCAAGGGAGGCTAGACTAAGCTATGATGTTTATGTAGTACATTGGGCATATTAAATGCATTTTTCACTTATTACATTCTCAACTTCCACTGAGTCTGTTAGTACATAATGCCATTGTAAGTGGAGGAAAGAGTGTGGTGAGCACTGGTGAATGCCAGCCAGGGGGCTCACTTTTATTCTCTGCAGCACTCAGCCCGCACAGGTGCAAAGCCCAGGCCCAGCCCTCCTGCCCCTCCCCCACCTGGCTCTCCAGAGGCAATCATTTGGAACTCCGCTGATCTGGCTCACGCCTGTGACCACCAACACACCTGTACATCATAGACTCTGATCAAGATTTCTTTACTTAGCAACTTTAGACTTAGCTATTGGTGACAGCTACAATCTACAAGGGTGTTGCTCATGTATGCCACAACCTCCCTCCCCTGTGTTTCCTTTCTTCTTTTGGTAACTTTTGCAACTTTAACACACATTCTTCAAACTCTCTCTTCTTGTCCCAACTGCCACAGATGCGACCTCTTGTCTCTCACTTGCTAAGATGTGGAATTTGGGTGCCCAGACTCCCAAATTCTCTTCATCTCTTCTTTAATTCTTTAAACTTCCCTCCCTGCAAAGCTGGGGTCTTGAAAAATAGTCTGGGCTAAATGAGGGCTTTGTGTGAATATGTAAAGTTCTACCTCTCAGCAAAGCGGCGCAAGCCTTTTATCACTAGTTGTTACTTGCTATTTGGTCTACCCAGGTTTTATATTTCCTCCTGCTTTGATTCTAGCAGATTGCATGTGTCCAACATGTATCCATTTCTTCTAGTTTTTCCAATTGATTGTCCTATAGTTGCTCAGGGAGGACTGTAGAGACAGGGTGCTCTGTCACCTCAGGTAACTCTTGAGGCTGCAGTGACAAATTCCAAAGGTGGGTCTCACCTTATCAATGGAGCTACCAATGAGAAAGAAACCATGAATTTTTGAAGTTGAAATTTCATCTTATAGATGAGAAAGCTGGAATTCAAAGCAGTGAATTGATTTGACCCAAATAATGTCACCAAAGTCTTTGATAAGAACTCAGCTGAGGCTGGACCCCATGTCTCCCAATGGCCAGTGGTTGGAAACCCCAGCCTCGTCCTTCCCCTTTCCAACAGCAAAAACAGGGATTGCTGAGCTAGTAAACTTCTTGTGTATATTCTGAGGCAATTGTCCTTCAAAATCCAACGACAGGGGACCACTTTTGATGACCTCTCCTGCTATACTCTGGCCCAAGCACATACCCGCAATAGACCCTAAGCAGTCTCCCACTCTTTGCAGGGAAGTCCCCCCCCACTGCCTGCTCAAGGCCTGCAGTGACGCTTCATCACTTGGAGCACAAAACCAGAAAGCCGGAGTCTTTCCCAGGCTCAATAAGACCCTACTATTCTGGTCTCTCATTTCCACCTGACCCCATTTTCCAGAATCCACCCATGCTGATGCCTTCCCTACTCAGAACCTACCAGGCCTCAGCCACCTGCAGGGTTGTACCCCAGTGTCTCATTCTTGCTGAGACTTCCCTGGTCATCTTATTTAAAAACCACATGTCCTCTCACAGTCCCTACTCTCCTTGAAGGCTTCATTCTCTTTCAAGCCCCCAGCAGGCAGGGGTTTTGTACACAGCCCTATCCCCAGTGCTTAAAACAGCACCCAGCATAGGGGTGCCCACCTGGTATATAAAGGAAATGAAGGAAGGGTAAAGTCACAGGTTAAGATCACTCCATGAACAGTCAAGTATTTGCAAAGTCAAGTCCTGTCAGAATGTTCCACCTGCCTTCAGCTGAGCTCTGGGGAATTCTGGGCAGGACCAGAGACGTAAAAATAGGAACCCCTTCCTGAGGCCAGCGAGGCAGCAGAAATAACCAAGAGGAATCCCCTAGCAGAACTGGACGTGTGTGGGAGGCCCCTGGTGGCAATCCTGGCTTTAGTCCCATTTAGGGGAATGGCAGTTTCCCCTCACAAGTTCACAGCCTTTTAAAAATCATTCCGTATGGGGGAGAACAATAACAACACAGCCCAGTAGCAGGCAGAAGGTCATAGGTGTGATGGCAGCTGTGAATTTATGGTTGACCCATATTCATTGAACAAACAATGCCAGATAAGTCCTGATCTGATAAGGCTGCCTTTTATAATATGAATTACTTTCCTCTTCCTGGGGTGCCCGGGAAGTAAACCTGGAGACAAATATACAAGTTCAACCATTTGTTTGGAAGGACATCTTTGGAAACATGAGTAAGAGGGAAGAAAAGACAAAAACAGGTGCATTATGAAGAAAGTGACTCTGTGAGGAGCTGGGCCTAGACCTTCTGGGAGAATACAGAGAGTGTCAGAGGGGTCTCCTAATGCCCTCCAGAAGAACAGGGGCCAGGGAGTCTCTCCAGCCCCATTAGGTGTTGGTTGAGAGCTCTCCAGGGCAGGCTTGACTCTCAATCACTCCTGGCCTGCCTTGAGGGTAGTCAGAATGGGCTCTGGCAGCCAGGGACCCCTCAGTTAAACGCCTAGGAGCTTGCGGCCAGGGTGCAGGCGTGATGGTGCCAATGAGCAGGGGTGGGTGCACCGGCTGCCTGTCTGCTCCTGGCGGCATGGAAGGCATGGTGCCCTAAAAAGCTAACTCGGTGATCTGAACATGTGACTGAGAAGCAGGATTCTTGATCTGTATTGTAGTTTCTTTCACATCACTTTTGAGTTTACAAACATAAAAGTAGTGTGGTGATTTCCTAGGATAGAAGGTGGCCAGGAGGGAGGAGAATGGGGAAAATTGGGAAGAACAAAGAAGAGAATCAAGTGGGATGAACTTGCTCAGTTTAATTGATTAAGGCAGCGCCTTCCAAAAGAATTCAACTCGTGATGGATAAGTAAGCTTTGCCCTATCTTTGGCACTTTCACTGCCATGTTACATTATAATGTTTATCTGAGAACTCACCTATATCCATTGTACATGTGACAAAGGCAGCATAGACGTTGTCACACATAAGTGGAGAAATGTGCCCCTCAGCCATTTCCACAATCATCTAGCTTCAGCTTTCTATTTTCTGGCTTCTTCCAGCAAAACCTGATGAAGGTGGCAGTGAGCACCTGCAGTCTCAGCCGTTGAGGAGGCTGAGGCAGGAGGATCACTTGAGCTGAGGAGTTAGAGGCTGCATGAGGTCTGATGACACCATTACACTCCAGCCTGGGTGACAGGGTAAGATGCTATCTCTAACAACAACAACAACAACAACAACAACAAAGACTGATAAAGGATAGTGAAAATGTCTGCATGTTTCCAGATATTAAGGGTCACCTATGCCACAGCAAGAGGTATCAACAAACGGAGACTTCCCTGATCAGGGAGCATAAAAACAAAAATCATAGTCCCAAAGGAGAGCTAGATGGTGTAATCAGAGTATGTATTTGCAAGAATGAGCCCAGCCAGGGAGGTTGAGCAAGACTCCCAAGGAAGTGATGGCTGCGCTAAGATTAGAAGCAAGAGTAGGAGGTACCTGGGCCAAGGGTGGGAAGACGCCTCCAGGGAGAAGGAGCATTTCAGGCACAGGCCATGTGATGGTATTTGTCTGATTGAATTATACAACTCACTGCACATGTGAGGAAACAAATGGACTTATTTTGTGCACATACATAGGCACACACCCACCAGCCAGTCTCGGGAGATGACATAGCAGAATGTGAGTGGGGAATTTAGAAAGATTTCCTTCTAAATATCTAGCAAATTCCTAGAAAGGAAAGTCAACTGGACTTAATGATGAATTGATTAAGGTGAAGTTCAGCAGACCTGTGGTGTCTGCCCTCATCCTTGTAGCTGTAGCCTTGTTTAACCAATTCTAGCACCTACATTTCTAGGCCTTTCTCTGAGTCTAACCAAGAACTCAGCAAGCCAGAAAGGCCAACGAATTAACACCCTGCCCAACCCCAGCAACCTTCACCCACTGACCAGAGCTGGTGGATAGATACCCCAGCTCCCTCCTGGCCTGTGGGAAGCACATGTTCCAGAATGTCTCTCAGAACTGCACAGATTGCCTGGTACCAGTTGCCACCAATGGTAGATTGCTTGGTAGCATTCTGTCTTAGTCAGCTCCAGCTGCAGTAACAAAGATCCTGTGGACTAGGGGGATTATACAACAGACACTTCCTTCTTACAGTTTCAGAGCAAGTCCATGATTAAGGCGCTGGTCTATTTCTTTCCTGATAGGAGCCTACTTTCTGGTTCATAGATGGTGCTTTCCAGCTTTGTCTTCACATGAGGAGAGGTAAGCAAGTTCCCCTGTGCCCTGTCTCTTTTTATAAGGGCACTAACCCTATTCCTGAGGATTTCACCCTCACAAACTAATCACTTCTCAGTGCAATCCTTTGTTGGCTCCTTTCCTTTCCTATTACATGTTCCCTACCTCAAGTTGAGGTTCTGCTCTGGGAAAACTACAAAAAGATAGGCTGGCGAGGTTGAGTTTAGGTTTCCATTCACTGAGATCAAAGATCCTAGAAAAACGTTCACATGCAAAAGGTCGTGTTCTAGTTCAATATTTTTCAGTAGTGATGCAGCAAGATTTCATCGTAATGAATGTCAAAGGCCCATTGCCCTGTTTAGTCAGATTTGTAGGACAGTTAGCAGGGAACCTTTGAAAAGGGATGCACTTAAGAGATGTGTGAATTCTCAGTTAAAGTGAATAGCAGAAGCGGCCATGAACCTTAGATGTGTGTTACAAGGCTATGAAGTCAGGTGCTGAGGGCTCCTCTGTCCATGGCAGCCAGGAACTGCTAGAAACGAGAAGCCCAGGCCTGATTTCCTGATTTTCCAAGTGAGTTTCAGAGCTTTAAGGACCTGCCTGCCTGGAGTGACCACAATTGGAAACAGCAACTATGGAACGTTCTCCCTTGTTTTTGCTCCAATTTCCTTTATATGAAACCATTTCTATCAAGACAAGCATTTTCCAATAGGCTGGAAAATTGGTGGTGCTGTGTTTTGGTTGACAAGGAACAAAGGCAGCAAATATACTGAAGCATTGTTGCACATTTATCCTTCAATTATTAGAGTTAGGGTGGAAGACCATCCTGATGAGAGCTTTTAAGAACAATCCCTACAAGACAAAGTTCTCACAGAGAAGAAAAGGCAAAGGTAGGCATCTGTGTGTACAGACAAAGTGTGCATTCACCCCAGCAGGCCCTAGCAGTCAGCAGCTGGACGGGTAGAGGTTTCACTGCTGGAGCCCAGTGCTGAGTGCTGGAGGAGCAGCTCCGTGGACATCCCCCTATGGAGCAGGCATGGAAAATAAAACTAAAGGGGAGAAGGGAGGGTTGGTTACTTCCACTTAATGGGCACAACGTAGGGGTGCATGGCACAGTCTTTGGTTGCAGAACACAACTACAGGAGGGACTGTAGCTAACAAATTCAAAGATTGTGATCTGGTTGTTTGTACTCTCACATTAACCTGAAATTAAATAAATTAATAAATAAAATAATAAAAAGTAATTTTGGCGGGTGCCTGTAGTCTCAGCTACTCAGGAGGCTGAGGCAAGAGAATCGCCAAAACCCAGGAGTTGGAGGTTGCTGTGAGCTGTGACGTCATGGCACTCTACCGAGGGCAAAAAAGTGAGACTCTGTCTCTAAAATAAATAAATAAATAAATAAATAAATAAATAAATAAATAAAAATAATAATAATAAAAAGTAAAAATGGAGTAAATCTTTAGAAAAAATAAAGAAAACTAAAGGTGGAAGATAATCAGAGGGGCACAGTGTCCTCCCAGGAGTCCCCCCTGGCTGCACTCAAACTCAATTCTATATTGGCACAGCCTCTGAAAGTAATGAGTGGCCAGAGTGTAGCAGCTACGTGGGGTTCCAAATTTGCTGATGCTGGTGACAAGGAATGTGACTTATTCATACTCTGCTCACTGGCACTTACAAAATGATTGGCTGATTACTCAAGCTAATGTGAAATGGAAATCTGCTTTTAAGAATACCTCAGAGAAGCAAAAAAAAAAAAAAAAAAAAAAAAATCCTAGGACTTAGAAGACTGTTATCATTTATTCCGATTCTAGAATAAAGGATTTTAAAACACCTCTGTTCTCACATGGCAGGAATGTGACTTGCTTGGCCCCCAAGGCCATGTAGTTTATACAGCGGCTGTGTGATCCCAGGGCATCCTATACTCTCCACAGGTGGCCTGTGAGGAAGACAGGGGTGTGGTTGACACCAAGCACATCCTGTTCTGGGGACACAAAGAGTTCAAGGGGAGACGTGGCTGGGAGAGGCACTGCTGCACATTGACCTATACCATGCCAAGCAGCAAATTTGACATGACCAGAAGTGGATGGTCATTCCTACTCCCCTGAAGCCTGGGAATGCCTTCAGCGGTGGGCACCACTCTGTGTGGACACAGCAGAACTGGTGTCCATGAGCATGGAGCAGGTGGATGGCACAGCGCCCCTGGTCTCCCTGGAACCAGCATTAAGTGCATGATGTGAGGCAGCTCCCAGGGTGGGAAGTATATATTGTTCAAGGCAAACAGGCCTGGGAGGGGTGGCACTGTGGGAGATACAGAATTAGGCAGGAGTAGCACATTTGACAACAAACAACATGAAGAGACGGACTCCACACACACTTGCAAAATTTGCCAAGGTCTTGTACACCCAAGGCGTCATCCCACTTACACAGGTCAGCCAAACCTGGATTTCTTTTATCTCCTATCTAACATAAAATTTACTTCTCCTCTGGTTACTTGGAGATGTTATTATTCTCCCAGTCAATTCTTTCTCACCCCTAATGTGCACCCTCCCCTGCCATCCACACAAGGCCCAGGCTGACTGTCTTCCTCCGAACTCCTCTCTCCTCCTTTACCTCCTCACCTCCTCAGCTTTGGCTCTGGGGCCTGTTACTTCATACCTCAAAAGGGACCACTGGGCTGTCGCCTGGCCTTCTGAAATTATTCCCTGCTACCCTGCCACATTTTTTTTTTTTCAGATTAGCGAAAATGAAATATTTGCAGCTGCAGGATAGAAAATGTTTCTTGTGCCTTAATGTTGTGTGCCCACTGTCCTATCCTTAGCAAATTAAGTATCTTCTTTACCCAGCCCCCACCCCCACCAGTGAGCCTTCTATCCACTTTTAAAAATAATATTCTTGGTTCGACGCCTGTAGCACAGGGGTTATGGTGCCAGCCACATACGCCAAGGCTAAATAACAATGACAACTGCAACAAAAAAATAGATGGGCTTGTAGTTCCGGCTACTTGGGAGGCTGAGGCAAGAGAATCGCTTAAGGTGAAGAGTTGGAGGTTGCTGTGAGCTGTGATACCACAGCACTCTCCAGAGGGTGATATAGTGAGACTCTGTCTCTAAATAAATAAATAAATAAAAGTATAATATCCTCAAGGAGTCTTCCTACAACATTCCAGCAAAGGACACGCTGATCACGTCCTACCACCTACTTCTTGAACATACCTATAATTGTATTTGTTACGAGTGGTGACCTGTGTTCATCTGTCTACCCTCGTCCCCATGGCAGACATCTTGAGAATAAGGAATTTGTCCTGGAGACAGCATTTTATACTGAGAACACAGTTTGGGGAAAAGGTTGACCTGGGCTTTAAATTTTTTCCATTATAAGAATAAAAACATACTTTGTAAGTAAAAGTAGACAATGTAAGCTCTGAGGTGAGTAAAGTTTTGAGTACAGAGCTGAGCCCGTGTTTGATGCCCAACAGATAGCAGGTGTTCTCTCTTCTTTCCATTCTCAGTCCTTAGCTTGGTGCCAGGGATGCAGCGTTCACTTGGTAAGAGTGAAGTAGAAAGTGGGTAACCGTCATGCTAGACTCTGCCAGTGGGCCTCTAATACCCATTTCCCCTTCTTTGTTAGCAGAGCAACATGCTTGTTCAGAGCAGCCCGGTGGAATTCCCTTCCTCAGTTTTGCTGCAACTGGGGTTGCAGAGCTTCATAGTTCTGATGATGTACAAGACCACAGGGTGCGGCCTCAGGGAAAGTCATGTTTTTTCCTGGCAAAAATCAATAGACTTGGTTACCACGTGCCCCTTCTCTTTCCCTTCCTTCTTGTTCTACCTGCTCTGCAGATGTGATGCCAGAGGTGAGAAGCCCTCCTGTGACTATGAGGATAGTTTTGTGAAGCAAGAAAGGAGGCAGCTTTACAAAGCAGCCCTAGACTTCTGATACTTGAACTCTTTGTTTTGTGAAAAAAGAAACCCCTCATTTGTTCAAGCTTTGTGAGTGTCTTTTATGTGTAACCCAGTAGTCTCAACGTAGGGGGGAAATTTTTCCCCTCAGGGGACATTTGCCCAGCATCTCACAGTCACCATCTTTATCACCAAGCCCCTCTCCTGTGCCTGTTCCGTGCATTGGTCTGTGGGCAACTTGCACCTACATCAGTAACGTTCCATGGTGTTGCATCTACCCTTTGCTGTCTTGAATTTCTTCCATTTCCATGAAGTGTTCTCTCTCTAGCCCACTATGAATTATACATTCTGTATTCCCATGGTACTTCAAACCATACTGTCTGCACTTACTTTATATGATCCCTCATATTTATATTTTCAAATATAAATATGCTTGGTTTTCTATAAATTCCATATTTATAACACAAAAACTATGTCTAAACCTCCTTATTGCTCTAGGAAAGGTTTCACACTGAGGTAGGCACAGAGTTGGCTCTTTGGAATATTCTGTGGATGATTCTGCAGGTTTTTCAATGAATAAGTTGCCATAAAAGTCTTGACTTGGGGCTTTCTCATCAGCAATTGATGAACAAAATGATCAGGATTAAAACCAAAGCCCGATGGAATTCGTCTCAATCAATACAGCCTCTCCTGAAACCCTGGCTTCTTTTCACAAGTTTTGCTCTGATAGGAACCTTTCTCCAGAGCAAATGTGGTTTCCCAGGAATCTTTCCTGCCTGGCATGCTACAACACTCATACCGTACAGCACAATAATGCCTCAAGTGCCGGCGGGGATGGGTTCATTCTACCCTGTGTAGCCTTCAAGGAAAGTTACAGTTCTTTGCTTCTACCATCATGGACAGCTGAGATGAAAGCAGCATAATTCAGTGATGGTTCTCTAGGGATGTAACCTCAATACAGGATGAAGGGAGAAAATTAACTGCATGATAAAAATCTATCTTATCCTTACAAGACAAACTCCTATGAAAGTCAGCAAGAGGGAAAGCAGAGTATGAAGTGCAGATTCAGGAGAACACGCTCCCATCTGCAGGATGACACTTCAGAAGTGCCTACTTTTTTAAACTTTCCTCTCATAGCCTCCCATTTCTAGAACCTTCCACCCCATTTACTCATGGAGCTGCTGCAGCACAGCCTGGGAAGGTAGATGCCCCCATGGGAGCACAGGCTGCCATAAACCAGGTTGGCAACGTCTCAATTAGCTCAAATCTGTTGACCAAGTCATAAGTTTTCAGGCTAAAATTCATTAAATATCCTCTATATCTAAAGTTAAAATGGCTCATAGAAGTAGAGCCTGGCACAGTGGGATCCCTGTCACGTTGTGTGGGCCATGCACGTATCACAATAGATCATGGTGACCCTAGAATTTGACATTTTTCATTTTTCCCTGTGAAGCAGTTTTTAAATCATGGTCCCGTATATAATTTCTGACAGTGTTTGAAGGGCCAATTTCTGGGTGCTACTCACCTCTCCCTTGTAGGATCCCTGGAGTGATGTCTAGGAATATGCATTTATAGATAAGTTTCTGGGCTCGAAGGGGGCGATTCTCTCATAACACATTAAAATTTAGAAACACTTTTCCAGTGGTGTACTTGATGGGTTTTGAATTCATTCAGGGACATAAGATAAGAGAGTATTCTAGGTGACTTTGAAGGACAGAAGAGAAAGATCGTCCTTTCTATCTTTGTAACTTTAACATGAAATTACTATAATATTTATTTAACCAGCTCCCAATGAGTGACATTTGGTTGTTGCTAATTTTTTTGCCACTGCAAGCAGTGCTGCAATGAACATAGTGGTGGAGTAGAACTCTAAGACGGTTTTCAAGACTCATACCCCTGAGTACATAATCCCCTCCCCTTGGATATGGAAAGGATCTTTTATTAAGTTACAAATTAGTTGGCTTGGAGGGAAATCCTTCAGCCTGACCTAATCAAGCAGGAAGCATCAGAAAGAAATTCTCTTGCTGGCCTCAGACAAGAGACAGGCTGACACCAGGTCTATACTGCAGAAACTGAATTTTCCTAACAACCTGAATCACCTTAGAAGTGGACCCTGAGCCCCAGATGAGAATTGCAGCACAGCTGATACTTTAGTTGAAGCCTTGTGAGACCCTGAGCAGAGGACCCAGTTACTTCATGCCCAGACTTCTGACCTACTAAAATAGTGAGATAATAAATGACTGTTGTATTAAGGCCCTACATTTGTGGCAATTTGTAATGTAGTAATGGAAAATGAATGCAAACATCTTGGAGTATATTTATAGCTATCCATCCATCTTTGACAGCATGCTCAGATAATCTTATAAGGAAACCCAAATTAATTTTCAAATAACAAGACATATACCTATATTTTGGGAATAGAATTGTTTTTGAAATGTATATATAAATTGATTTCTTTGGTAATTTACATTATATTTTGTTCTGTGAAGATTTCTCCCATGTACATTAGCATGATGGTGTGCTGTTGAAGTCGGCAACCCAGGGTATGGTAGAGTCGCTTACAGACTAACCCTCCTGCAGATGACAACTATAAACTCTAAATAAAATATTAAAGCAAATTACTACTTGAAGGAACTAGAGAACAACAAATAGCAAGAAGTAACAAGAGGGGTTTTGAGTTTTGAAAGGAGGGAACCGTACTTGGTGAGATGCGTGTTTATAAAGATTCTTTCCCAGAGCATTCCTGGTCCATGGGCTGGAAATAGCAAGAAGCTGTAGTCTTCACTGTATATTAACTTGATGGAACCGTGCTGCCTAAGTATCTAGAACTGAAGGAAGAAACCTGGAAAGGAAGGAGCCACAAATGGATTATCCCTATGTTTTGCACATAAACTCCCCTTAGTTCTTGGCTGACCACCAAACTGTTCATAGTGGGAGCCTTCAAAAAATCCAACAGAAAGCAATGGCTAGAAAGCTGAAAGAACTGACCATAGATTTCAGCTGCTACCTTTCTCAGAGGAGATAGAATTTGGAATTTGAGTCCTAACAAGTTGGAGAGGTTGGGTAAACATCTTGAACTTTCTACCCCACAAAGGCCATACCCAAAGAGTAAATACTATAGACCAAGACTAAAGGATTTGCTCTATTACTAAGAGGGGAAACTACAATAGACTTTCCCTAAAAGAGCATAAAACAAAGTCTCAACAAATTCAAGGTGATTAGGCAATAATTTAATTGTTTCTTAGAATAAAATCAACATTCTTCAGAGCAAGAGCAAAGAATGCAGAATCCCTTATGATGTATTATCTATAAAGTTTAGTATAATTTTTTTTTTTCCAAAAATACTAGCCATATGAGAAAACAGACAAATGGGAATGGTTAAGAATAAAAACAGTCAACAGAAAGTGAACCTGAGATGACCTTGGCATCAGAATTAGCAGTAAAGAATTCTGAAACCGTCAACCTAAAAAAGTTCAAGGAATTTAAAGGAAGATATGGTCTTCATGAATGAAAACATGAACAATCTCAACAGAAAAATGCAAATTTAAAAAGAACAAAACGAAAGTTCTAGGACTAAAAAATACATTATCTAAAATAAAAAATGCAGTGCATACTCTTTACCAGTACATGACAGATAAAAACTAAGTATCCACTCTAAACAACAAAATGATAATAGATTGAAGAACATGAACAGAATCTCAGTGATCGATGGGGCATAATTGAGCAATCTAGCATGCATATAATCAGAGTGCCAAAAGGAAAGAATAAAGAAAATGGGGCTGGAAAAATACTTGAAGAAATAATAGCTGAAAATATATCCAATTTGATGAAAAAATATCAATTTAGAGTTCTAATAATAATCACTGAAAACCAAGCAGGATAAATACCAAAAAAACAAACAAACAAAAAAACCCACCCTCATATAGACAGATAATTGTCAAACTGCTGAAAACCAAAAATAAAGAGAAAATCTTGGGAGCAGACAGCTAAAAGGATATGTTACATGCAAATGCCTTCTCTTCAGAAACAGCAGTGGCCAGCAGGCAAGGCAATAATGTCTTTTAAACACTCACCCCCCCAAGGTAAATATGAACTCATCATTCTGTATCCAGCAAAAATTATCTTTTATAAATTAGAATGAAATAAAAAACATTTCCAAATAAATGAAAACTGAGAGGATTTATTGCTAATAGACTTGTACTACAAGAAACACCAAAAAAAGTCCTTCGGGCAGAAGAGAAATGATACCAGATGAAACCGGTGCACATTTATAGGGAAATATGAGGAACAAAGAAAAGTTAAATGTGAAAGTCACTTTTTTTTTTTTTTTGAGACAGAACCTCAAACTGTCACCCTGGGTAGAGAGCTGTGGGATCACAGCTCACAGCAACCTCAAAATCCTGGGCTCAAGTGATTCTCCTGCCTCTACCTCCAAAGTAGCTGGGATTACAGGCACCTGCCACAATGCTCAGCTATTTTTTGGTTGTAGTTGTCATTGTTTGGCGGGCCCGGGCTGGATTCGAAACCGCCATCTCAGGTGTATGTGGCTGGCACCCTAGCCACTGGAGCACAGGGGCTGAGCCAGGAAAGTCATTTTTTAAAAGACTATATTTTTCCCTCTTGCTTATTTAAGAATAAAATTGACTATAAAACAATAATCACACTTCATTGTTGGGTTTTATTATATATGGATGCAGAACAAAGCTACGTGCTTTGGCAATAGCTCAAAGGAAGAGGGTAAATGGAATTATATTGTTTGAAACAGTATTAAATCTACACAGACTGTGATAAGCTAAGAACGAGGATATATATTGTTTTTTTCTAGAGAAACTACTAAAAAAAATAGAAGGCTGTATAATTAAAAAGCCAACAGAAGAATTAAAATCAAGAATTAAAAATATTCAATTAATCCAAAAGAAGGAAGGTGAAGAAACAGAGGGGAAAAAAATCACATGAAACTAATAGAAAATAAATAACAAAATGGTTAACTTAAACAGTACCATGTAACTAATTATATTTAATGTAATTAATATAACTAATTAAAAGGCATAGATTGTCAGACTAGGGGAAAAAATAAATTCACTAAAGACATTAATAAGCTAAAAAAAAAAAAAGAAAAAAAAAAACCTTGTGCAAATGCTAAGCATATGGAAACTATGTGGCTTTAAGACTAGCAGAGAAAGTAGCCTTTAACTCAAGGAATATTATCAGAGATAAATAGGTACATTTCATAAATATGTGTGCATCTGATAAGACTGTCAAAATGTCTGATAGGACTGAATAGGAAAATAGAAAAAGCACAACCTTATTTAAAGATTTTTAACATTATTTTCTCAGAAACTAATAGAAGAACTAGTCAAAAATCAATAAAGACATGCTGGATTTGAAAGACAAGTATATCAACCAATTTGACTTAAATTGACGCCTAAAGAATACACATTCTTTTTAAATTCATGCAAAATGTTCATGAAGCTAGATCATATGCTGGGCTATAGATTAAAGGCCTCCAAATTTTCAAAAGGTTAAAATAGTTTTTCCTAACCAGAGCAGAATTAAACTGGAAATACAAAAATGATATCCCCAGAAAATCCACAAATATGTAGAATTAAAATGGCATACTTCTACAGAGCCTGTGTGACAAAGAAGAAATCACCAGGGAAGTTAGAAAATAGTCTGACCTGAATAAGGAAGAAACGTCACGTGTTGACTTGGGAGGAAGCAGCTAACACGGAGCTTAGGGGAAAATGTATAGCTTAAACATCTACATCAAAAAAAGAAGAAAGGTCTCAAATCAATCACCTAATCTTCCACTTTAGGAAGTCATAAAACATACTGAATGGCAAAAAAGTTAAAAGCATTCCCCCTGAGAACTGGAATGAGATAAGGATGCCCACTTCTATTCAACATAGTACTGGATGTCCTAGCCAGAGCAATCAACCAAGAGAAGGAAATTAAGGGTAACAAATGGGAAAGAGGAAGTCAAACTATTGTCCTTTGCTGATGATACAAACCCCAAGAGACTCTGGGAATTGATAAATAAACTCAGCAAAGTCTAAGGTTATAAAATCAATGTACATAAATCAGTAGCATTTCTGTATACTAATAACAGTCAAGCCAAGGTCAAATCAAAGGCTCAGTGTTATTTGCAATAGCTACAAACAAATAAAATACCTAGGAGTATATTTAACCAAGGAGGTGAAAGATCTCTATAAGGAGAACTATGAAACTGTGAGAAAAGAAATTGCAGAGGGTGCAAACAAATGGAAAAACATATGCTCATGGATAGGTAGGGTCAACATTATTAAAATGTCCATACTCCCCAAAATTATATACAAATTCAATGCAATCCTCATCAAATTATCAATGTCATACTTCACATCTCTAGAAAAAATAATTCTATGCTTCATTTGGAACCAGAAAAGAGACCAAATAGCCAAAGCAATCTTAAGCAAAAAGAACAAATCTGGAAGTATCACATTACCTAACTTCAAACTATACTACAAGGCTATAGTAACCAAAACGCATCATATTAGTGTAAAAAATGAGACATGGATCAGTGGAATAGAATAGAGAATCCGGATATAAAACCATCTACTTACAGCCAACTGATCCTTCAACGAAGCAGACAATATACACTGGGGAAAAGAAGCTCTATTCAATAAATGGTACTAGGAAAACTGGAGAGCCACATGCAGAAAAATAAAACAGGACCCCTACCCCTCACCACTTGCAAAAATTAACTGAAGATAAATAAAAGACTTAAATCTAAGGCATGAAAACATAGGAATTCTAGAAGATAATATAGGAAAAACCCTTCTATATATGTAGTATCCACCTAGGCAAAGAATTTATGACTAAGACCTCAATGACAATCATGGAAACGACAAAATTTAATACATGGGGTTTGATTAAACTAAAAAGCTTCTGCATAGCTAAGGAAACAATCAACAGAGAAAATAGACAACCTGTAATCTGAGAGAAAATATTTGTGAGCTACACATGTGATAAATGGCTAATATCCAGAATTTATAAAGTACTCGAGCAAATCAGCAAGAAAAAAAAACAAACAGCCCTATTAAAAAGTCAACAAAAGATGTGAACAGAAGCTTCTCAAAAGAAGAAATACAAATGGCTAATAAACATATGAAAAATTGCCCCATGTCATTCATTCTCAGGGAAATGCAAATTAAAACCACAATGAGATATCACCTTACACTAGTTAGAATGATTTTTTTTTTTTTTAATTAAAAAGTCCCAAACCAGGAAGCCCTGGCATAGATTTAGGACTCATGTACTGTTCGTGGGACTGAAAATTAGTACAAATTTCCATGGAAAACAGTATGAATATTCCTCAAAGGACTAAAAGTAGACCTACCATTCAATCTAGCAATCCCACTACTAGATATCTACCCAAAGGAAAAGAGTTTTCATCAAAAGACACAGGCTCTTGAATGTTTATTGCAGCACAATTCACAATTGCAAAGATGTGGAATCAGCCTGTGTGCCCATTAAATCATGAGTGGATTAATGAATGGTATGTGGTATGTGTGTACCATGGAGTACTGCTCAGCCATTAAAAAAAAAAATGAGTATTTTTGCAACAATCTGGATGGAACTGGAGACCATTCTCCTAAGTGAAGTATCTCAAGAATGGAGAATTAAACACCATGTGTATTCACTACTAAATTGCAACTAACCGATGAACACATATGTGCACAGAGGGAAGTAAAACTCAGTGGAAATCAAGGTGGGGGATGAGGAGGAAGAGGGCAAAAAGATACCTAATGGACACAATGAACACCATCTGGGGGATGGACACACCTGTGGGCAGGCCTCAAGCATTACAAAAGCAATCCATGCAACCTAAATAATTCATAGCCCCTGAATATTTTGAAATAGAAAATAAAAATAAAGAGGTCATCAAACAGCCAATTAAGCCAGTATCAATGGAATAAAGGAAATAACAAAAATAAGAGCAGATATCAATGAAATAGAAGACATACATGTACAATAGTGAAAAATAAGCCAAGTCATACATAATAAGATTGCTGAGCCCCAGGCAAGACTAATCATGTTGAAACAGTACAAAACACACATTGTGGATATCACAGATACTCTCATTACAGATCCTGTGGGCATTTGGAGAATAATAAGGGGATATTATCAACAACTTTATGCCAATAAATTCAATAACTTGGATGAAACGGTCAAATTTATAGAAAACCAATGTGAAATAACAAATATGTGAAGAAACAGAAAACTCTGAGTAGTGGTATAATTATAACTTGAGCTCATAACCAGTATCTTCCCCACAAAACACCTTCCAGGTTCAGATAAATCCACTGACAAATTCTATCAAACAGTTAATGATAATTAATGCCAATCTTACACAAAGTTCCAGAAAATGAAGGAGGGAAACACTTCTTAGCTATTTTTATGGGCCAGTATAATACTAATACCAAAACTTGACACATAGATTACATGAAAAGAAAATTACAGAGCAATATTCCTTACAAACATGGGTGTAAAACTCATTAATGAAATGCTAATGAGTCAAATCCGGTGATGTACAAAAGGAATTGATCATGCTCGGTTGGGTTTTGTCCTATCTGTGTTTAACAGTAGAAAATCAATCAATGTAGTTTATGATATTAACAGGCCGAAGGATAACAACCAGGTGATTATCCTGAAAGAGCGAGAAAAGCAGTTAGCAAAATCCAACACTATTCACAATGAAAATTCTCAGCAAATTAGGAAAAGAAGGGCACTTCTTTATACTTACAAGGGGCATCCTCAAAAATCCTATAGATACTTAGAGATGATTTTTTTTTTTTTTTTTGAGACAGAGTCTCACTTGGTCACCCTCAGTAGAGTGCCATGGCATCACAGCTGACAGAAACCTCAAACTCTTGGGTTCAAACGATTCTCTTGCCTCAGCCGCCCAGGTAGCTGGGACTATAGGCACCTACTGAAGTGCCCAGCTATTATTATTTTTTTTTAGAGATGGGGATCTCGCTCTTGCTCAGGTTGGTCTTGAATTTGTGAGCTCAGGCAATCCACCTGCCTTGGCCTCCCAAGTGCTGGGATTACAGGCATGAGCCACCATACCCAGCCTAGTGATGAAGTATTGAAAATGCTCAGGAACAAACTATATTTTATAGGTCATTGACAGTATGAGAAGCCAAGAAAATAAATGAGATCAGAATTGAAAAGCAAGTATTAAACTCATTTTAATCACAGATGATATGACTATGTATGTAGTAAAACCTTACAAAATGTAACTGAGCTAGAACTAACAATTGAACTTAGAAGATTATACTGTACAAAAGTCATTTTGGGGGGGAAAAGTTTCTTTATACAATTCAATTTCCTAAATAGATTCCATTTTATTTCTTCACTAAATTTCATCAAAACACATACAATACTTTAGACTGAATGTGACAAAAGGCATGTAAAATCTCTGTACAGAAATACTGCTAAAATAAATTAATTTCTTAATTACTTAGGTAAATTAAATTAATTACTTAAATACATGGAAGGATATTTCAAACTTATGAATTAGAAGACTCTTCATTGATAAGATGTCTATTCTCTGCCTTTGTATCTGTAAATTCAATCCCAATCAAAATTCCATAGATGTTATTCTATAATTTATAAGTAAGTTGATTTTAGAAAGATGAGTTCGAGTAGCCAAGTTCTTGAAAAAAGAACAGTGGAAAAGTCATACTTTATGATTCCAAGACTTTCTATAAGGCGACATTAAGACAATCTAATTCATGCCCACGAAGAAGAAAAACTCATTTAAAGTTGGGAGGAAGGGGAATGAGGGAGACAAAAAAGGGGGAGTTGGGACACAATGGGCACAATGTAGGGGTGTTTGGCACACCTTTGGGGTGCAGGACACAATTACAAGAGGGACTCTACTTAATAAGTTCAAATACTGTGGAAAAAAATGACCATACAACACTGGTATCTAATAGGCAATACTGGCATCCAATAGTCCAATTCGACAGTGAGACAGAACAAAGTCCAGAATTAGACCACATATGAAGTCAATTAATTTTTTGTCAAATGTACCAAAACAACTTAATGGGGAAAGCAATAGTCTTTTCCAAAAATTATACTGCAGTAACAAGATTAATGTGTATGTGTTATGTATATAGGGGGACACGACGCCTGCCTCCTACCATACTCAGAAGTTAATTTAAGAGGATAAAATAGATCTGAACCTAAAATCTAAAGCTCTAAAAGTTTCTAGAAGAAAATTTAGAAAGATACCCTCATGTCCTTGATGTAAGCAAACATTTCTTTAAAGTGTCATTTCTTAAAAGGACACGAAAAGTGCTAGCCACAAAAGATAGGAAAACTTGATCAATTGAACTTCATAAAAATTAAAGCCTACTCTTTACAAACCACTAAGAAAATAAAAATTCAAACCACAAAGTGGGAGAAAATATTCAGTATATATACATATATATATTTGACAAAGGATTTATATCAAGACTATATGAAGATGTCAAATGATATAAAGCCAGTAATATGGAGTACAAGAATTATAGTAGATTGGTGGTTATGATCTTGAGTTTGAGCATTAGAGTCAAACGGATCCAGAGTGATTTCTGGCTGCCATCACCTGTGTGACCGTCAGCCCTTCAATGAAGCTCTTGGAGTGTCAGTTTTCTTAACTTTAAAATGGGGGATAATGCTTACTGTTTATCTAAAATGAAATATTGTATATGAACTAATTTAAATAATGTTATATGCAACAATAGTGATTTTTAAGTATACACTCCATATTTTTAATATTTCCACCATGGTAAACCTAAAATCATTGTCAAGATAAGCAGCTAGGGGCCTAAAATAATGAAACCCATACTCTTTCCAGAGAAGCCAGTAAATTCTCCACTCTGGCATGGACCTCCGGAGACTGGGAACTGGTCATGATCACCCACCCTGCATCTCGACCAGGGATTTCATGAATTGCTAGATCACTATGGATAGTATTGACAGTGTAACAATATGAAGTCTTCCAATCCATCATCATGGGATGTCATTCTAGGTTTTGTTGTCTTCTTTAATTTCTTTCAGCAATATTGTTTAGTTTTCAGAGTACAAGTCTTTTTGTATCTTTGGTTGTTTATTACTAAGTATTTTATTCTTTTTGATAATATCATGAATGGAATTTTCTTAATTTTATGTTCATCATTAGTATAGAGACATGCAACTTTTTGCTTGCTTATTGTTTATCCTGCAACTTTGTTTAATTTGTCTATTAGTTCTGATGGGTTTTTTTTTTTTTTTTTTTGGTGGAATCTTTAGGGGTTTCTTTCTATAAGATTATTTTGTCTGCAGAGGATGTCATTTACTTACTCCTTTCTATTTTAGACAACTTTTATTTCTTTTCCTAGTTTAATTCCTTTGGGTAGGACTTGTGAGTGTTGTAGTAAACACAAGTGGTGAGCATGGACACCCTTGGCTTGTCCTTGATCATAGAGAAAAAGCTTTCAGTCCTTTACCATTGAGTAGGATGTTAGCTATAGGCTTTACATATATGATATTTATTTATGGATTTATTTATTTATTTATTTATTTATTTATTTATTTTTGAGACAGAGCCTCAAGCTATCACCCTGGGTAGTGTGCCATGGCATCACAGCTCACAGCAACCTCCAACTCCTGGGCTTAAGCAATTCTCTTGCCTCAGTCTCCCAAGTAGCTGGGACTACAGGTGCCCACCAAAATGCCCAGCTATTTTTTGGTTGTAGTTGTCATTGTTATTTGGCAGGCCCCAGGCTGGATTTGAACCCGCCAGCTCTGGTGTATGTGGCTGGCGCCTTTGTTGTTTGAGCTACAGGCGCCAAGCCCATATATGATCTTTATTATGTTCTATTCCCACTTGTTGATTTTTTTTAAATCATAAAATGGTATTGAATTTTGTCAAATGTCTTTTCTGTATCAATGAGAGGATCGTGTGGGGTTTTCTTTCATCTGGTAACGGGGTGTATTACATTGATTGATTTCTGTAAATTGAATCATATCTACATTCCTGGGATAAATCCTACTTGGTCATGGTGTATAATCCTTTTGAAGTTACGTTTTTTTAAAGAGAGAAATTCTTTGTTGGAGATAGCAGTTACTGAAAAAACAGACTCTGGAAACAATAAGAAAAAAAATCTATTTCCTTTTAAATAAAATGTTGGTATAATTCGTACAATGAAAACAATTATTCTATATAAAAAATATGAGATGAAGTGCCCCAAATCTTTTTTTTTTAAGAGACAGAGTCTCACTCTGTCAAGGCTGTGGCATCACAACTCACAGCAACCTCCAGCTCTTGGGCTTAGGCAAGCCTCAGCCCAAGTCCTCAGCCTCCTGAGTAGCTGGGAGTACAGGCACCTGCCAGAAAGCCTGGCTATTTTTTTGTTACAGTTTGGCCGGGGCCGGGTTCGTACCTGCCACGCTGGGTTTATGGGGCTGGCACCCTACTCACTGAGCCACAGGCACTGCCCCGAGATGAAGTGCCCCAGATCTTAATATCTAGAGTATATGACTGACTCTTTTTATCTTCTTTGTACAACATATGAACCCTTGCATTAACTCCTAGACTTCTTTCACTTTAGATTAGGAAAATCAGCGTCTAACAAGTCTAACATTAATGGCTTAAATATACATTAATGGCACAGAAATTATTGCCCAGTCAGAAGACATTGGTCTGCAACTGGGTCTACTTGAGTTTTATTGTTACATAATCTCATATTTTGGTTATTCTAAAAGAGAATAGAATTTTACTACTGGAAAGACCCTCAGGGATTATCTGGACCTATCACCTCATTGTATAGATTAAAAAACAAACAAGATTTCCCAGGAGTCTTGCTCAGTTCTTGCTCAGTTATGTGGATGATACATTAAGTGCTGGAAAAGAGACTAGAAACCAGTATTCTGTCTGCTCCTGGATATCTTTTTCCAGTTGGCGACTTCCCATACTAATGTCAGTGCAAGAGTATTTTCTACCTCCTGCAGTAAAAGAAGTTTGATAAGCCCTTGCCAGATTTGTTTGGACTTGGGATCCTTGCTGAACCAGCTCCTTCGGTGGGTTCTCTCTGGCCTCTGCATCAGCTGGGACTGGTTCAAACTGATCTACGTGCCTCTACCAACCCCCAGACCACAGCCACGACACCTCGAGAAGGCCGTGTTGATTTTTGTGTTTTCCCATCCCACTAGAGAAAACTTCCAACTAGGAATGAAGAGAGTGGGCATAATGCCATCAGATGCCATCCAACAGATAATTTTACAACCTTTTTTGAAAATACAAAATCTCTTAAGGAATCCCAGGGAGTGTGAACTTGATTTTCTCTCTTCTCCCAGTCCAACAAATACACTAATATCTACCAGACACCCCCATTTGCATGGTATTACAGAAAAATGTGATATTAGAATATAATTTTTAGAACAATATCAACTTTTTTGTCCTAAAAAGGGTGAGCCATTTTTTCTGTGGCAATGATTTTCTATAAGTATATGGCTTTTTCCCTCCTTGGAGTTTTAATTACTGCTTTAAGGTAATTTAAAAAAAATTAAGAAGGAAAAAATAATACAATAGCCATGTCATTATGATATTTTACTAGCATGAAATTCATGTAGATTTGAGAAGTTCATAAAATTGTGGACTATAGAGATTTATTTTATTAAAATTCATTTTATATCTATTATCTTGTTAATTTAAATGTGACATTCCTTTATTAAGTACTATTCAAGGAAAGTGTGGCAGGAAATGAGCAAAAACAATTACTTTTGCCCATTTTTATGAATTATACATATTTCCAAATATTTAATCATGTGCTTATGCAAAAAAACTCATACTTGAATTTTTAAAGCATATGCTAAAATTTTTAAATAAGACATGCTATAGCAAAAATCACTTATCAAATATTTAGCTAAAATTCAGTACAACTTTAGAACAAAGGCTCAGTTTTTTTTAAGACAGACAATATACAAGTTTGGCTGAGATGAGTCTTTCTGCCTCCGCAGGACCATAATGGAGGGCAGTGGAAATCTTCATGTCAAAATTCTCTCTTTAGCCATCCTAAAAGCAAAGGGACTGTCTTCTTTGATCACGTAATCACAAATGATTTCTCTGAGCACTCAGATTTTTGCACAAAATGATGCATGTTGAAAATTCCGTTTGCAGCCTCTGGTCATAACATTGTATGGCTTTCTCATAAGCCAGTAGACTTGCATGAAGCAAGTGGGATTTTGTCTGAGTTTCCCTCAGCTTTGGTTCTGTAATTCTGCAACTGGTCTCAGCAGCCAGGTTTTTTTCCTGATATTAGTTACTAAGAATAGATTTGACATTTGCAGATCTTCCATGTGGAAATCGAGAGGAATCCTTGATTCTGAAGAGAAACAAAGAGCAATAAAGTCGCTAATTATAAACAAAATGCCCTCTGGCTCACCATGTGGCTTTCTATCACTGCAGCGATATTCTTAGCCCTGGAGTCTTGCTTTTAATAAGGCTATTCCTTGGATGATGAAAGTAGCACCTAAAAACTTAACTTTAAAAAATAATAAGGTTTGGATATCTTACCATTGCTTTGGCAGGGATGTTAAAAACTCAGAACATCTTTGCATTTTTTTTTTTTTTTAAACCAATTCATTTGCCTTCTGTGCAGATTATCTTAGGGAGGTCATCTTGCCAGGATCTCATTTTATTTATCCACAGAAACCACATCTACTTCCATGCAATTTGCTACCCTGGAGCATATTCAATGTGAACATCTTATCTTTCCAGGCCTTAGCCCACTGAAACTTTCTGGTGGACAGAAGTCTCAGGTTCCAACATGGAATCTGCTCTTAGTTACCGAAATCCATGTCCCAGGAGTCTTTGAAACTAACCTTTATCCCTCATATACTGAACTGATACCCAACCACAGGTACCACACGTATACATACACTGTTACCACGCCTTAGGGGAGAAAACTAAGCACCCTCTGTAGCATGTGTTTCAGAAGCACCACAGCCACAATCTTCACCCTCAAGTCACCCTTGGGATGTAACTCAGAACTTTACACCCCCACCCCCTTTTTAATAAAAATAGAATTTAGAGGTAACTAGGAGTAGGTATGAGTCATGACCTTGCAGTACCTTATTTAACAGGTCATGTGGCTTCGTTCAACATGCAGTCCTACAAAAGGCATCGCCAAAGAGTTGAAACCTGGAAAAAAGTGAAGGAATTGTGAATACAGGAGGTGGGACATTGAGGGAGAAGCCCCTACAGATGTCCACAGAAGGGTGGTGGCCAGACAATAGTAATCGAATGGCAAGGCTTTGATGACCAAGGAGCAGGAATGTAGGTAGAAGGGGCCTTGAAGAATGTGTGTTTCTGCCATGGAGAGACTCAAACGGAGGCAGGACCAGTGGGGACTCCCACACCTGAGGTGCTGGGAAAGGGGTCAGGAGAAGCAGGAAGGAAGCTGGCGAATCCAACCCAAACCCAGTTCCTCAAGTGGCCAGGCAGCCTCTTTCATCCTGCTCTAAGGGAGAGGGACAGAAATTTCCTTTAGACTCATCTCAGACCAAACCACTCCTGGGAGCAAGGAATCTCTAAGGGCCCTCCCTGTGCAGGCCACACCGTCCCTGCTTCGGTGACACATCAGTTCAGAGCGGCGTCTCCATTCATCCCTAGGCAGCTCCCTGGACCACAGAGGGCTCAATCCCGCATCCTCAGCTGGCCACTTCCTGGTCTTGCTTTCTTGTTTGAAATGAAGAAAAGATCCTCCAGTCACGTGACTGCCACTATTTAAGGCATGCACGCAGGGGAGGGTGCCTTATGGCAATTGTTTTTCACCTCTAACTGGAATAAACTTCCCTCTGCTTGGGTTTGCTGCACAGCTGGCTGAGGCCATTTCCATGGCTCGGATTTCCTTTGTCTGCAAAGAGCTTGGATTCTCCTCTAGGCGCTGCGCAAGGAGTCAGTGAGACCTCACTTCTCAGTGCCCGACAGTTTAAAATGTTCACTCTCAAGCCGGAAACAGGCACCAAGTGAGACAGGGGAGACACCAGGCTGGCCTTGGAGGTGTGCCCAGGGGGCCTTGTAATGCTCAGAATTTACACTCAACTGTAGAGTAAAAGAGGATGAGAGAGAGTCACAGGATGATTTGGGAGAAAGAGCATAGAACAGGAGTAAGAAGACTTAGGTTAACCTGTCTCTGTCCCTAACTGAGGAGCCCCATGCAAGTCAGAAAGCTTCCTTGGGGCTCTGCGTCCTGACTGAGAAGTGAGGAGCTCACAGCAGACAGGGCCAAGGTCTTCCCATCTCAGGCCTATGTGACCCAACCAGGAGTCCTCTAAATCTCTATATAACACTCCTGCTAGCGCCCTTCTCTGGAGTTGGCCTGGCTACTCAGTCACAGTGAATTCAAATCAGAAGAATGAACAAAGAGGGACAGCGCCTGTGGCTCAAAGGAGTAGGGTACCAGCCCCATATGCCAGAGGTGGCAGGTTCAAACTCAGCCCCGGCCAAAAACTGCAAAAAAAAAAAAAAAAAAAAAAAAGAATTAACTAAAAGAATGAGCTTTAAAGACCATAAATAATTAATAAGCTTAAATAATTAAAAAACTAGAAAAGAACTTTCCAGAAAAACTCAAAAGGAAATCCGGATAGAACACCTTTCAAAAATAATCCAGGGTCGGTTAAACCTCCTAAGAGCTGTTTATTCTAAACAGCAGGGGAGAAGCAGACAGACATGAGGAATACAGGTTAGGTCTGGTGGGAGTAGAAATTCTAGCTCTCTGCTCAAAATGAATCATTGTCACGCAAGAGAAACATGCTTGTGTGCATGCGTGGAAGTGCCTGGCGATCCTATTTCCGTCCCAGTCTGGGGAGTGACTCCTGTTTGCTTCCTGGTGGGAGGGAGCAGCCACTTTCAGCTTTCTGCAATCAATCTCAGCTGTGTCCATGTGGAGACGACAATGTTATCAGCTGCTCTCATGCACGCAGAGTGAAGACAGATGTCTCGGAGCCTTCTGAAAACTCAACCCTGACTCAGTTGCCTCTTTGGAAAAGAAGCCCCCTTTTTCCAGTGGAGCCCGTCCTCTCTGTGTGACTTTGAATGAGTTTCTAAACCTCTCTGAGGTCCTGTTTTTGTAAAGCAGGATTAATGATAGTGTCTAGTGGAGAGAGATGGGGTCAGGATTGAGTGGGGTGCCATTGGCAGAGTCTTTCATACGGGGACACGATAAAGTCCTCAGTGCATGCTAGCTCTTACATAATTATACGGTTTGGGACAGACTTTAGTTTTTACAGCGTTTTTAGGTTCACAGTAAAACTAAGCAGAAGGAATACAGATTTCTCATTTACCCCCTACCCCCCGCCGCCACTAGCAACATCCCCCACTAGAGTGGCACATTTCTTGCATTGGATAAACCTACATTGACACATTGTTACCCCAAAGTCCATAGTTTACACTGGGGTCACTGTTGGTGTTGTACACTGTATAGATTTCAACAAATGAGTAATGCCACGTCTCTACCATTTTAGGATCACACAGGGTAATTGCCCTAATAGATTTCAACAAATGAGTAATGCCACATCTCTACCATTTTAGGATCACACGGGGTAATTGGCCCCGTGCTTCACCTGTTTATCCCTTGCCCTGACATCCACTGATCTTTTCACTACCTCTATAGTTTTGCCTACGCAAGAATGTCACATAGTTGGAATCATACAGTATGAGATCTTTGCAGACTGCCTTTTTTCACTTAGTAATGTGCGTTTAAGTTTCTTTCATGTCTTTTCATGGTTCGATGGTGCATTTCTTTTTAGTTCTGACTAATATTCCACCGTCTGGATATGCCACCATTTACTTACTATCCAGCTGTTGCATTATGTTTTTCACATTTGTGTTAGCTCTCAGGAAGCATAGCCCTAAAGGAACTCTTCAGCCATCTGTTTAGGTGACACACACACGCACATGAAATAACCACGGGCTAAGATGGTCAGCTATCTGGCTACCTGGATGTCACGGTGCATATCATTAGATGGACAGACCAGGCAGCACAGAAGGAGAATAGGCCCATCTGAACCGCCAGCAAATGCATGAGGGAGGGCGATGGGACTGGGTGCAGTGTCCCAGGCTGACAAGGTGGACAGTGGAGAGGTGGACAGAAGGCAGCCAGCAGAGGAGACGAGGTGTGAAACCGCAGCAGGCGTACCTTCAGAATGACCGAGTGGAGGGCGTGTGAGAGGACAGAGGAGGGAGGGCCTGACTCAACACATGCCCCATCCAAGCTTCCTCCTCTAAACACGTAGGAATAGGTGAAGACGGTCAGGGGATGCTGCCAGGAAGAAAAGGGACTGGAGAAGACGGGGCTGGCCTTCCGGGGGGAGGGACGGAGGGTCCCTGAGGCCTGGGGAGGATGGCAGAGGCCATTCCAGGAGGGAGGTGGGAAACGTCTATTCCAGAATGCTGAAAGGAGGAACGGGACAGAAGCAGTGTGATGGACATTTGAGAAGATACTGATTCACAGGATTTGGTTTTAGACACTTGGAGGTAGAATTGCTTATGACGAATTGGTGTGAAGTATTTATAAATATATAGGCATTGATGGTGCCCTAGACAACACAGAAACATAGGGGAGGGATGGGGAAGAGTCCCCAGTGCAGGTAAATAGACAAGGAGAGAGAGATAAAAGCACACAGACATATATGCATAATACACACACACACGCCAAGATCCTTCCAGAAAGGGCACAATCTGATGGTAAAACTGATAGGCACGTTCTCACCTCTAGTCACATCCTATCCTCGTGGGCTCTCAACCTTCCCGCTTGTAAAACCCTGGTGAAAGTTAACGCAGCAGAAGTAGATGGAGTCCTCCTCCACACTACCCACTGAGAAAACCTATCTCTGTTTAATTCGCTCCATAACGCACCCCATGCAGGCGGATGCTCCAGGGAGCTGCCCACTGCCCTGCCTTCCAGCCCCTGGCAGCACGCTGAGTGCTCTCCTACCAGCTCTCCTTCCTAGCTGTCTGTGTGACAGGTTCCCCCACTCTGAGCGAAAACAGACTGTAAATAAATGAATTGTAATCAAAGCCCTCATGGAGAGGTAATCCTGAATCTCTGTCCTTCAGTTGACCACTCAGACCCCTTGCAAAGGGCTTCCTGACCACTCAGGGCCAAGAGGGAAGGAGGAAGGTCAGAGTCACATGCATTTCTCCCTTCTCTGCTGGCTACGTCGATCCCACGTGCTGACCTGCTCAAGAAGTTCTGTGTTGAAAGACAAGAGTCCAGCTCAGTGGCTCAAAGCAGAGGACCTGGAGCAAGCCTGGCCCTGCCCAGCTAAGTGGCCTTAGACAAGTCCCCCAGCCTCTCTGCCCCTCCATCTCCATGTCTGTAAATAAGAGTAACAGATATGGCACTTTTCTGAGGCCCTAATGAGCTTAGAACACATGTAGGAGAGCACACGAAAGGTGAGTGATTGCTCTCAGGTCAGGGTCAGTCCTACCATAGCAAAGCAATGGGCAAAAATGTGGTACTTGCGGTCACCTGCAGTGCTGGCACCCCCTCTTCCTGATCCGTGTTTCTCGTGGCCTTGTTGGGACCACTACTAGCCACCTCCCCTTCCCCAGCACCTGTCCTTTCCCTCAAGGTGAGACTGCACCTTGTCCCTCAACCCTTTACCCACTTAAGTTCCCCAGAGGAAACAGCCCAACCGAAGCCTGGAAATCTTCCAGGACGAAATCTTCCCTTAGTCTTGTTTCATCCCCCTTCCCAAGCTCATGACTTTCTCTGTGAGCTTAGAAGGTGAAAAGTCGCCAACCAAAAATTCAGAATCCTGTGAAACTTAAGCTATCAGAAAACTGTGGCTTGTGCATTTATTAGCATGTCATATTGTGTGCCTTCCTTCTCCTCAGAGAAAAGGCAAAATTGACACCACAATAGGATTATTTTTCAAAAAGTCCAACTAGTTCTTTCTTTTTTTTTTTTTTAAAGACTAGTTACATCTCAACTGCTAGTGCTGTCTGAGCACAAGTCTCTGGGGACTTGGGGGATGGTGCAGACCCTCCAGGGACCATGCAGATCACTGAAGACCGCCAGAATATTTGTCCTTTTCTTTTATTCTTGTAACACACACACACACACACACACACACACACACACACACACAAAATCCCATAATGACATTAGCCTTGATGTGTAGTCCCTGTGGCCCTACTCACTTCCCAGTTACCTGGCAGGCTTCAATTTGTCCTGCATTTGGTTATACCAAGCTTGAGGACCCATTAAACTTGGAAGCTATTTGTAAAATTCAGCACAATTCAGGCTTTAGGCAAGACAATGTGCTCCTTCCTCTCCCTTGGAGTTTGCCCTCAAGTGAGCAGAGACTCAGCAAATTGCAAAGGAAGTTTCCTGTCCTGCCATTTCTATATGTGTCCTCTCCTGCTGTGTCACCCCGAGCATCTTCTCCCAGGGCCCTCAGCCCCACCTCTCACACCATCTTCCTAATCCCCTCAGGGTTGTTCCCCCTGCCCTGTACTCCCCACTCCCCACATTTGATTCTTAGAATTCCAGAGGCATAAAAGATCATCCGGTTCAACCACTCCATTCTGGGAATAAGGAAATCCCATCCTCAAGATGTTAAGGGAAACCAAGGTCACACAGCAGATCAGCAGTGAGGTGGGACCAGAGCCCAGCCTCCTGACCCTGGGAGCTGTGCCTGTTGGCTCTTTGGCCAACACAAGGTTCTGTCCCCACAGACTCTCACTTGCTGGGCACCTACGTTGGTCCCCGGGAATTCTGTATTCCTGGTTTTTCCATCCTGCTTGTGATGAAGGGCAAGATTAGGGGCCTGGAGCATCTTGGTGTCTGATCTGCTTATCATGAGCCTCACTAGAGACAGCCTGGCTTGGTACCTTCTCACTCAGTCCTCACACATTCAATTCGACAGCAGGGCTTGAATTCCACTGTGTACATAAAAGTTGTTAAAATTCCCTGGCCTTCTAACTCTTTGGGATGGTAGGTAAGAACAACAAATCATACCGAGCTCTGAATACCAGTGGAGCGCTGGGCTCTGCTCACAATTTCTCTCCCCTGATCCTCACCACCGTCCTATGAGGCAGGTGAGTAGGTTTCAGACGTGGAGTCTGGGGCTGGGGCAGGATAAGGACATCAGCTGATGATCACATCCCCAGGAAGTAGGAGAGCTGGGATTCCAACCACAGACCTCCCAGCCCCAGTGTCACTAAACCCACTACACTTGGAGAACTTACAGTGGTGTCCCCAGACCAGCGGCTCACATATCAGATGGGAACTTTTCAGAAACGAGGATTCTCAGTCCTACCCCAGACCTACTGGACCAGAGAACAGCGGAGGGGGTTGGCCCTTTGCACTTCCACAAGCCCTCATGTGATTTCCGTCGAATGCAGTGGGTCTCTGAAGCCCCCTCTGCGATGCTTGACACCCCCAGAATCATTGAACAAATCTGCACCATGTACAGAGCACTTTATCCCAACCATGTGACATGGATAAACCTGGAGACTGAGAGATTTTCCTATGTGCAAGTAGAAGGTGGAGAGGCAGAGGCTGGGGCTGACCCCAGAGCCCTCACTCAGAGTAATTCTTTCTAATCATGAGGTACCAGTCCCTCTCTCACTGGCCCTAGGCCAGGCCCAAAGATAAATAGCTAAGGACCTAAAATAAATGAAAGTCACACTCTCTCCAAATAGATCAATAATGCTCTCCACTCTGGCACAGACCTTCTCAGCAGACTGAGAATGGGTCACTGCCAGTCCGCATTTTAGCAAGGCTACAGAGCCCTTTCTACCCCATCTTAAACAGTATGGTTTTTATTCATCCTCTGGGCACTAGAGATCAATGCTCTCATAGGTGTAGACAGGCATTAGAGTTCTCTGCTCCCCCTAATAGCCTGGCTTGCAGCTATAAAATTTATTGTGGCATTTGTCATGCCATTGATCTGTTTACACACCTGTTGCTGAAATCAGGACGCATCCTATGCATAACAAATCCCAACAATCTCACCACCAGCTGAAAAGAGCAAGCAGCGTTTATTTCACAGGACAAATTAGGTGTGCCAGGAGCTGGATGACAGGCAGCCTCATTTAGTCCAAGAGAGTCTTAAAATAGATTCTTTACCAGATGAGTAAGTTCCAGTTTTTCTTTTTCCCTCTTCATTGCCTGTCTCCCATCCCTTACACTTTATACAAATTCTTTCTCCAGGGCCACAGTGAGAAACTAATTTGAGAGAAATGCTTTAGAAAAACTATGTTTTGGAAAATGTGTGCCTGAACACATACACAAGGGGAATCCAGCCAAGGCCTTTTTTAGTTTTTGAAATGTCTGGTGCACATAGTAGGTTGATGAGCCTGACGGACCGGTGCAATGCCTCCTATCTCTTTAGATGGACAGGGATGCCAGCTTGCTAGCTGTTTGGGTTCTGTCTTTACTGTGTAACAACAGTCCTATTCATTTGTGGATTCCATTACCGATTCATTCATTATTCATCCTATGTATCAGGCATGTGCTGGAAACAAGGAAACCAAAAGCTGAAGAACTCTCCACCCCCACTCCGCCTTCCAGGAATTGATCATCTAGAGAGGGACACCAGACAGCAACCCTGGCTCTGCAGGGCCAAGAGAAGGGCCTGGAGCATCTGCGTAGCACCAGGGCACACCCCTGACTCCTGTGCTGCTGATGCCTTCTAAGGAAGGAGATAGTCAGGCCTGTGATGTGATTTTAAATACAAGGAGAACAGAAAGCTCCATGATTAATAGACAACTTCTCCAAATAATTTCTCTAGTAGCTTTTTGCAGATGGCGATGACAGCATTTTGCTTTTTGAGCAAATTCTCTGTTTCCTCAGAGCCACCTGCTAAGGAGCAGATCCCCAAAGATCCCGAGGGACGTGCAGATACCTGGGCATACTCACAGCTTGTGGTGGGTTTCTGCTTCCAAAATAGACACTGGCAGGACTCAGAGGCAATGCCGGTGTTTGTACTAGAGCAGATGAGGGTGAGAAGGGATGTGAGGAGTGTGTGTTTTTTGTGAGCTACATGGAATGTAGTGGGTGTCAGGGGCCCTTCCCTGATTCCCTGGGCGACTCTGTGGGTGCTGGAATTGGTTGGAGGCCATGCTGGTGGGGCCTGACTTTGTAGCAGCCGTGTGGGCAGCCCAATGTGTTTCTCAAGGCCTGGCGTAAAGTCGGTGTGAATGACAAACTCTGTGAAGAGATGTCTTTGGAATAAAGACCTAAGGAGGGTTGGGAAAGAACTGAGCCCCTTGGCTGGTCTCTCCCCATGAGAGGCCACTACAGCAGTGGGTTGTGCACCTTCCTCTCTGCTCCCAGGGTGGTTGTACCCGGGCCGGCCTGGACCAGGAGGGGCGGGGGGGGGGGGGGGGGGGGGGGGGGGGGGGGGGGGGGGGGGGGGGGGGGGGGGGGGGGGGGGGGGGGGGGGGGGGGGGGGGGGGGGGGGGGGGGGGGGGGGGGGGGGGGGGGGGGGGGGGGGGGGGGGGG
>CAUYPK010169550.1:0-35340 GCA_963574355.1 Loris lydekkerianus
ATAACATGAAATATTATGCAGCTTTAAAAAAGATGGAGACTTTACCTCTTTTATGTTTACATGGAAGGAGCTGGAAAATATTCTTAGTAAAGTATCTCAAGAATGGAAAAAAATATCCAATGTACTCAGTACTATTATGAAGCAAAAATTAATTTATCTGAGCTTCTTCCAGACAATGTTCCTCTAAATCCTTCTCTCTTTTCTGTACTATTGTCTTATGGAGAAGAGGTTAGGGTCTTACTCCCACAAATTCTCTATAAGAAAGTAGAAAGCAAATCCCTTAAGCATCAGTATAATCAGCACATTTCTTTAGTAGCCCAGGAGTGCAAAAGAAAATTTCACAGTTAAGTAACAATCATGGTTGCCCTAGTCAGCACATGTTCTTTTCACTAAGTACACCAATCATACCTAGTTTGCCCTCTCTTACAGGAGAATCTCACCCCTACCCATGAGGGGAGGAAGAAGGCCTGGTTCTTCTGCAGTTGGATTTTTTAAGATCAATTCATAAAAACAGATTTAATTCTTAATTGAGCTTACTTGAGTAAGTTCATTATATTCCAACCACAAATGATGTTAAGACAAATGTCCCATCACAATTTCTATATTGTAAAGAGGATGTCTTTAACTAAACAGCAGCAGACACATGAAATTACTAAGCTTCACAACTCATTTCCAGTCCTTCATTCAGACATTCGAATTTTCTACTGAAGATCTTAGGACTTTATAGCAGTAATCTCAGAGGTAACTTAAGTACATGTTTCTGGCTACTTTCTACTTTCTTTTATTCATTCATTTACTTATTTTTTTGAGACATGGTCTTACTCTATCACCTCAGCTAAAGTGCAGTGGGGTCCATTATAGCTCACTCCAACCTCAAACTCCTAAGCTCAAACAATCCTCCTGCCTCAGCCTCCCAAGTAGCTAGGACTACAGGTACATACCACCACATCTGGCTAATTTTCTACTTTTTTGTAGGTCTTGCTCTTGCTCAGGCTGGTCCTGAACTCCTGACTACTCTTTTTCTTTCTTCTTTTTTTTTTTTTTGACGTCCCTACGTAGTCATCTAGCTACTTTTAAAAAAACAAAAAACCACAAGAAACTTTAAGTAAACAGAAACAATGTGAGTATGATATTACCATAACACTTCAGTTAGCTAATATCTGAAATTCTAAAATTAATTTGTAATCAAAATTACAAGAACCTCAAAATATTAGAAAGCTGGTTCTGGGCTATTTCACAAAACCTAGATTATTAATGTTAGAGGCTAAAAGGCAGTAAAAAGGCAATGCCAATTTCCCAACGGCATTCAACTGAATAAAAACTAACCTAATTTGTAAAAATATACTACTTCCCAAGTATATTAATAATATTTCAACTTTAAATCTAAGAAAAACTGATAAATTCCTATAAAATTTTTCTGAGTTTTTAGGTAAAGAAAGAATACCTAGCTTTAAACGTACCTTTGTACAATGTACTATATTGAATTAAATCTTCACCTATCCAAACAAATCAGTCACACAAAATAAACTCCTTCCTTGAGACAGATTCAAATGCCTGACATTTTCTAATAGTAACTTTTGCCTGATTCTGAGGTTCAGAAGAGAAGAAAATGTTGATCACATTCCACAACCACCAGAGATACTTCCTAAGATAACAAATTAAGAATAGCAAATGAGAATTATCCCAGAGGCATTTTACAGAGAAATTTATTTGTAATAATTAATTCTACACATAATGCCAGAATGTAATTATGATCAGAATTTTTTACTAGGTAAGTGATAGAAAAAATTGATTCTGTAACAAATAGTTTTCTATAATTAAATGTGCCTACACCCAGCAGGAAAACAAAAAACAAAAAAATCTACTGAGTTTTAGAGCAAATTACATCCTATTTCAGAATCTAAGAGTTCAACAAGATGGGGCAAAAAACAGTATTTCCATTTGATTGTGATAACCAAATATGACAAATCTAAGTTGAAAACTTTCAAGAACAGTATGAAGTTTAATTGTCCAGCTACCAACCTGTATCAATCACTCAGAAATAGCTTCATCTTTATGCTCTATCTCATCTTCAAGTTGCCCTTCACAAGATAAGGCCTATGACTTGGGCCATTAAAAAATATATTTTTTTTCACTACCAATGAAGTTATAATAAAGACCAGAAGCTAAAAACAAAGCTTTTTTTTTCTTCTGTGTAAAATCTATAGCAGATATTATACATTTCCAATATAATCCTTTTTCTCCCTCCCTAAAAGAGATTTCAGACTTTCTATCCTAGTTCATAACTACATATGCAAATATGGGAAAAACTCATGAATTGTTTAAAGGCAATTTAAATATGAGTATTCACCATGCAAAAATGGCTTTTTTGTGGTTTAGACTATATGATTCATGAATATCAACAGCGCCAACTAAACACAAGTATTTATTTGTATTGTGATACAGTGAAATGCATATTTGGTCTTGTCCAGTGTCCTTGAAGTCTCCAAAGCAGTAAATGTCTTTTTGTATGCTAATGAGTTGACAGATGACAGGGGAACCAACCATGTTATCAGAAGGCTAAAAATCTAGATCCCCCCACCTCCGGGAGAAAAGAGGAGCTAAAGGTTGAAAGGTCAAGTTGATAAACTAATGGCCAATCCAATCGTACCTAAAGAATGACACTTCTGCAAAACCCCAAAAGAGTATACAGTTCTGGGGGCTTCCGGATAGTTGAACAAATGCACATTCCTGGAGGGCGGCACACCTAGAAAGCACATGCAACCTCTGTGCCCCTTTCCCATACCTCACCCTATGCATCTCTTCCATCGGAGTGTTTATCTGTACAAGGTCGGACAATTAAGTTTGAGAACTCATCCTAGAAAAAGGGCTATATACCTAGTTGCTGAGTATTACTACAGTCACCTTCAATGTACTCCCTTTCAGAAGCTATGCACTGATGCCAGTGCCTAGTCTACTTTTCAAAGCAATTTTGGAACTTTTTTTCTGGAATGGCAATCAGAACTGTCATCATATGAGGTCTGACAATTGTCTAAGTTTGGGAACTCATCTTAGAAAAAGTTCTTTGAAGTGTGGGGGCTTGCAGCATTGATGCATAGCTTCCCAATGGGAGTAATTCAAGGTGACCACAGTAATGTTCAGCAATGAGGCATATAGCACTTTTTCTAGGACGAGCTCCTGAACTTAATTATCTGACTTCAAATTCCATATTCTTTGGAATATCCTTTATACAATAAATGGGTAAATGTAAGTAAAGTGTTTCCCTGAGTTCCATCAACCACTCTAGCACATTAACCAAAGAAGAGGATGGTGGGGACCCCAATTTACAGGTGCTCAGTCAGATGCAAAGCCACAACTTATGTTTATGATAGGCATATGAAGGGGGGAGGGCAGTCTTGTGAGACTGAGCCCTCAACCTGTGGGATCTGATGCTATTTCCAGATAGAAAAGTGTCAAAATTAAACTGAATTAGAGGATACCCCACTGGTGTCTCCTTGAGAAATCCCCAAACATTTCAGTGACCAGAGGTCACAAAAATATTCTATGTTGTGAGAATATAGTACATGCTACTAAGGCTTTATTTCCCCTGTAAATCCTCAGATATACCTTACTAAAACACAACGAAGTGTTCTGAGAGAAAAAGATCCTTGCACCAAATCATCATTCCAAATGACTCAATGCAACAAATGACAAAAAGGAAAAAGGGCTCAAAACAACACAGCACATTGAAAGCAGTAGGTATAAGAAAAAATGGTCCTAAATATTCAAAAAGAATCACACCTATGATACTCCTAAGACATTAAGAAATTAAATGACTGGTAGATTTCATCTCAGAAAGCCAAAATATTACTAAAATGTTTTTATAAAGAAGCTAATGAAAGTTCTATTTTTAAATGTCAGTAGATTGGGGAGATACTTCACAATAAAAATCACATATAATATACATCATTCATTGGCAATAAACATACTGCCAAAAAATGACTTAAATTCAGCCTTTTGCCTGAATCCAAATTTTATAGAACAAATCCTTTTAATAAAAGAGGTTAAGTTTGGATTCAGTCAAAGGGCTACCTGTGGCCTTGAAGGCCCAGGTTCCCACTCAAAGATCCCCAAACCCCGGGGCTTGTTCAGTCAACCCTTTTAACCTCTCTCAACTTTCTTCAGATTGCAGAAAGCTTGCACGCACATTTTCTCTCATTACTTCAACTTCTCTCGCTCCTTACATGTACACAATACCTTATTACTTTATATCTCTTGGTAAAGTCATGGCTTCAATCTTGATCTCTCTCCTATACTTTCTACTGCCCCTTGGTTATGTTAGTATGAATGTTCCATACGTATTCAAACTAGAAATAGGGAAAATCCCAACTTTTCTTCCCTCTGAAACTAACTTACCCTTCCATGTCTTTTTCTTTTATTGGCAATGATGTTCTTCCAACACAGGTGGGAAATAGTCAAGAAGCTACTAGTTCATTTTCCTTTAGTGTCACGGTCATTTTAGGATCAGCCCCTTAAACTAAGTTTCTCACCTTACTCTTTACAATAAAGACCCCAGGCTTTTACCAAATCACTTTCCCATTAGTCCTCTTTTGCTTTTATTCTTCTTCCCTTCCAGTGAACTTTCTGTGGTCATTTGTTGATGGCCATACTGCTAAAATCTCTGCCTTCCTCTCTGCTGGGCACCAACCTGAGGTAGCATAGCACGGGCCAAGTAAGTTGTTTTTTCCTTTTGAGCCTGTAACTAGACTGATGAATAAAACAAATACAATGGTGCATATCGCTGCTTTTTAAATCAAGGCTTCCAAATGAAGCCAGGGAAAAAGTCCTAATTACTCTAGTCAGTTATCATGTCTAATTTCTACAGTATCTATTCCGAACAGTTGCCCTGCTCCCTAAATCTTCAATCCTACTTTAACTTCAGATAATCGTAGAGAAAATAAAAATCAGGAAATACCTCAACTTCCATTTACTAAACCCATTTCCACATACTTATTTTTTGCTCTGAATAACTCATATCTTACTCAACTGATTATCACTCTTTCTCCTAGCACTCCAATATGATAAAAGCAAAACTCTGCCATTTTTAAAAACATATATACTTAAAAACTTTACTTCACTGTCATAACCATCTCTAGCCACTGGCTCATCTCTCTCTTTGCCATCACAGCCAAATTGCTTAAGCACAGTTTATATTTGCTACTTCGATCTCGTCACTTCCTAGAGTCCTCAATCCCTTTTGGGAGTGAATGCACTGACAACTGAACTTGAAGTTTTGAGATCCAGCCAATATGTAGCCACTATTCACCAATCCCATTAAACTCTTTTATCATGGTCATCATCCTTGCTTCTGAACTCAACAGAAATTTACTCTGCTCTGCAGCACCTGACACTGTTGACCACATTCTCCTGCCTTAGGTTCCTAACACTTTCTTTAGGTTCCTCAAAACACTGCATACTCCTGATTCACACCCTTCTGTTCCTTCCCAGTCTCCTTTACAGGCTCTTTTCCTCCTGCAACATGATTCTCTTAAGGGCTGTCCTGGCCCTCTTCTCTTGTTATACTCTCCCAGGGTCATTTCATCTACTCTCGTGGCTTCAGTTATCACCTGAAACTAAAGAATTTCAAATATTTATCTATTGAGCTTTTTCTTCTGCTCTAGATGCATACATTCAAAGGCAAAGATCTTCACTTAGATATCTGAAAACTATCCCAAACTGTAAATGTGCAGAATATATATGTGAATTCTTCACTTCCCTCAGTCCCCACCAAATCTGCTTCTATGATCTTCCAGCTCAGGGACTGCACATCAACCACTGAGGTATTAAAGCCAGAACAGACATTACCTTTAACCTCATTATCCTCCCACATTCAAGCTAGCATGTAGTTCTGGAGATTAAATTTTCAATTTACCACATGTATGTTCTCTTCTTACTCACCATCCTAACTCAGGTCAACATTATCTACTGTAGAGATTACTATATTCTCCTAAAAGAATACCCTGCCCTCAATTCCACACTCTGCAGAGAGTGATATTCTGAAGCTGGTTCTGAGAAACCTGCCTAGCTCCACAACTCACTGCATCCCTTTAACCATCAGAAGGGTATTAAGTAGAGAGTATAAATGTCTTAATACAATAATTAAGTAAATGAGGTCAGGGATATATTAACCAGTACGATGTAAGCATTCCAAATTGTATATGAAATTAGAACCTTGTACCCGCTAAATGTATTAATGTATACATTATCTACCTCTTTATGATTTAATAAAAAAAAAAAAAAGGGTAGGCTCCGAAGCAGTTAAGTTTATGCTATATGACCCTGACCTACTAGCTACAACTAATTAGAACAAGGATAGAACTTAAGGAGTCAATCAGACTCTTCAGGGGGGATTTGGAAATGGGAGAGAAACTCAGAGGCTATGAGTTAGACAAGCAGAAAAGCCAGTATACACAGAAATAATGAAGCAGACTTGAGAGACAGGACACTATGTGATGCTAGAGAGGAGGAAGTACCTAATACTAACTGAGAACATGCTTGGTTCCAAACCTTTGTGAGGTCCAGATATACTTCCTACCCTTGCATATGCTGAACTTCTCTGGATCATTTTATCTTTTACTTAAGTTTCTGCCTTAGTTATAAGACACCCTTAGCTAAAATAATCTTTCTAACATACAGTTTTAATCTGTAATCTCCCTTGCTGAAATTCACACCATGGTTCCCAGCTGTTCATAAGGTAAAGCCAAAGTCTCATTAGGGCTTAGACCAAGAATGAGGGGATCCCAGGGATTCCAGGACTCTGGATAATTTGATCCTGGGCTCTTCTCTTACTAGATTCTTCTCCCTCTTCAATCCCAGGACCTAGCCACAGGGAACTACTCTAAAAGTACAAAAATCTCTCATCTCTCACTGTCAAACCAACATGGAGGTTTTCTGGTTTGTTTGTTACTATAAGAAACTTTTCCCTGGTCAAGACCTATTCATCCTCAAAGCTTCAAGTTCAGTTGTCAATGCATTCATTCCCAAGGCACATGTGGCCTTCCTTCATGGAAGCAAATCCATTACTCTGAATTGAAAATGTCTGAGTTCTTCATTGGACTGCAAAGAGCACATGTGTTTTGTTCACAGAATTGGATAGCAGATACTCAGATATTCTTTAATTAACCTAATCAGCTGCCAAATTGTATTAATTTTACTCTCATATCTTGGTAAATTACCTTTTCTATTTCCATAGATACTGTCCTATTTCAAGTTCATTTCTTCTATAAACTATTTCAATAACTTCATAACTAATCTCCCTAATTTTACCCCATTCAAATCCATCCTGTTGGAAGTAGGTATGCAAGAGATGTTAATTGTCTTCTGGCCTCTAGAACAAAACCTATTTAGCTGCAATACTTTTTATTTCTTAAAGATATTAAGCTTTATGCCTTTGTTCCCCATTTGGGAAGTGCCCTTTTCTACTATCTCCAAGTGTTCAAATATAAGCCATCATGTAAGGCCAGAAAGTGGTACTTTTCATAAAATTTTACCTATTCTTCTCATGACACTTAGTACTTTTTACATTTTACTTTTTACTACAAGCTATGTACATATCTAAGTTTTCTGTCAACTATGAAATGTTACATTTCGTGGTTATGCAAAATGAAACAGGTAACACAAGTCAACAAAGCAACTGCATTATTACTGTTCACAAATATTTTTCATAACAATTATGATAATTTATCATTAATAAAATCGCATTTGTCTACAAGATAAACTTTTTATATTTAGAATTTTCATTACAAAAGAAATGATGCTTTGTTCTGGTTAATGATCCTTTAAACAATCATTTGACATTTATTTTCTATTAGCTAAAAATGGTCTTATTTTAAGGGTACATAGATAACCATGCTATCTCAATTAAGATTAAATTCTCCTCAGTGGGCTTAGTATCTCAGACTTCTTAGTCCAAAACCTTGTAATCATTCACTTAAATTTTCAAGTCCAGAAAACAATAATGAAATGACATTTTGTGATTACACAATAGGGAGGAATCAAGAAAGTAAGATTTCTTTTAAAGCACCTGCTAATCTCAGTAATATTCAAGTTGATTCAGTTGTTAATAGGGTAAACATTTTTTCAATCTTATACTACAGTATTTTCCAAACTATGAGTCCCAAACTACTATTGGTTCATAAAATCAATTTGGTAAATTAGAATTATTTTTAAATAAAATATAAGAAAAGAAGGAATATCAGAATGTAGGTCATGTGGTGAGGATAAATAAAACTTATGTTCATATTGATAAATTAAGTTTGGCTCAAAGCAGCCTCCATGCTTGGCCCAAAGCTGACATTATATACAGTGAATTGGAAGCTAGGTTGATGTGTAAACAAGTTAAAACTTAACCTTGGAGTATATACCCTTATAACTAAGCAACTGAGTTTGGCCACAGCTGCCAAACCCTCAGCCAATCCCAAGCTGAAATAAGCCAAATTATGCCTAAATAAAGCAAACACCAAACTGTATCAATCAGGTAATCTTTGTAAGGAATTTCCTGTTTTTTCCTGTATGTAGTATAAACATAGCTCACTTGATTGTAGGTGGAGGATTCTGAACCATCTTTGGTTCCTAGTGCTGCCTGGTTCTAGAACCTTTCTCTTGCTCATATAAACATTGTTAATTAACAGGTCTTAGGGGCTTTTTTAAATTAAACAATACACACATAAACATTTACTGTATAGCAATAAAAGTTATTTTCTCCCATGGATCACAGTCAAAATACCAAACCAATGATACTTAGCAGACACAAGGACTTAAATACATATAAAAAACATTCATCTTTTAAAAACCTTATTTCCAACTAAGTATCAGGCTAAACATTTAAATATATCAAAGGTTTTCTTATTACATAAGGACATTTATAGACATTTCAAATTCACAAAAGGAAAAAATAACTAGATAAGTTGAATTCTTCAAGAATTTTTGTTTGTCTTCAACTTCTTGAGAACTTTACTTATGAATGACATTCTGCAAGCTATGAAATTAAATATGCTACCTATTACATTACTATATATTATGACTGCTCATTATTGAATCAGGAAGTGAATAAACAAAATAATATGCAATTAGGTTTAGATGAAGCTGATTCACTAAGAGATAATTGTCACCCAATTGCCAAGCCACGATTATAACTCATGAGACATGCTCATTCTCTGACAGCTAAAAGTCCCTTCCTTTTACTCATGAGTATAATACTGTTCAGGTAGTTAGCTGACAATAATAAAATACCTAGAAATGTAATATTCTTTTTAAAAACACCTTTGCCAAAGATTCTTTATAGACAAATGAGTGATTTTACATTTCCTTCTAAAGATGGAATAAGAATCTTCTTTGTTGAGGTGCCTGTGGCTCAGTGACTAGGGCGCCGTCCCCATATACTAAGGATGGCAGATTCAGCCCCAGCCAAACTGCAACAAAAAAAGAAAAATAGCTGTGCGTTGTGGTGGGCACCTGTAGTCTCAGCTACTTGGGAGTCAGAGGCAAGAGAATCGCCTAAGCCCAAGAGCTTGAGGTTGCTGTGAGCTGTGATGCCACAGCACTCTACCGAGGGCGACAGTCAGACTCTGTCTTTAAAAATAAGAGTCTTCCTAATTTATAATTATCTTGGTTGTCAATTTCCATGCAAGGCAATGTAAATATGGTACCAATATTGTCAACACCAGATAATACATAAAAAGGAATAAAAATGTCACTATACCTAATTAATATGGTAGGTTAATTTAGAAGGTATATGGGAGTATAAATTTTCTCACAGTAATGGGAGGATGACATTATCTTACAAAATGACATCAATAGGCTCCATCAGTAGTACTGATTATTTTCGTTTTAACAGCTGTGAAAGTACAATCTCAACTTTTGAAGACTTTGATGGATATGTACATAATCACTATTTCCTGATACAGTGAAAAAGGACAAAGACTACAATGCCAGAAAAATGATACCACAACCACACAGAAATTGAGTTCCTTTTTAAAGTCACATGCCAGTGGGGTGGGGTGGGGGTGTCAGGAACTGACCCCAGCATGGTTTTGTTGTATATCTGTTTATGCAGAGAGTTGCAGTTTCACCATTTATGACTTTTGTTATCATACCCTTACCTACCTGCCTATGGTCCATGACACTTTCACATGTCAGCACTCTTGAATCAGTAGTTCTTAATTCTTTTCTTACTGGCAGCACCAAGTTTTCTCTTTTCCAGAAAAAGCCAGTATTCTATTTTTTTCTAAGTAATTTCCACAGTGTAGTTATATCTGTATTTGTGTCTGGTGAAGATCAAGGTACATATGACTGAAACTATAGAATATCTGATAATTCTACAAATTCATTTATGTCAAACAATAATTTACTTTTTTCCTCATGAAGAGGCAATATAATTTGTTGGCACCTGAGACAGAGAAGAACTGATAGTGTCAGAGAAGAACTGATCATTTGAAGGAAATGATGAAGGCATTTCCACCTGATAGACAGTGAACAAAAAGAATTCATAGAGGCAGAATATGAATTTGTTCTGAGGAAGAAAGTGAAGAGGAAGAAGATGATGATGACCATGACCAAGGAAAAGAAGTAATGCAAAATGTGGACCCCAAGACAAAGACCATGCCCAGTTGTAAAAACAGAGCAGCTTACGGCTAAGATGATGGCACCATAAGGAATGACATGGAACTCACAGCCAATAAAGGATCAGAGGAGTCGACAATAAGCTAATATTATGAAGACTCAAGGAGTACAATTGGAAACAGAACCCAAAAACTCCACTGGATGCTTTCCAACTGTTTATTGATGATAGAACTGTGGATGTAATTATCAAGTTTACAAACTAGAAAGCACATCTAGTCAAAGAGTTAAGTAAGGACACTTTCACTCAAAATTCTGGCTATTTCATAAAAGATGTATTAAGACTAATTGGAATTCTTCTACACTGTGATATGTACTCACAAAATAAATATGTGAGATCTTTTCAGTAAGGAGAATTTTTCCAGTTTGCCATGCTACATTTTCAGAACATGCAATGCAACTCCTACTGAAATGTCTATGTTTTTATGATGCTGCAACATGTGACGCTCACAGCATAAGTCCGTTCCAGTTCAAGAACTTTGGAATATGGTAATACATAAGCTCTCACTTTATACAATCCTCATAGGTCTATGTCACTGTTGATGAGAAACTGGTCTTTCCATGGTGTTGTCCATTCAGATGTTACATACCGTCTAAACCTGGGAAGTATGGAATTGCAGTTAATCTTTTTTTTTTTTTTGCAGTTTTTGGCCAGGGGTGGGTTTGAACCTGCCACCTCTGGCCTCTGGCATATGGGGCAAACGCCCTACCCCTTTTGAGCCACAGGCGCCACCCTGCTGTTAATCTTTTCTGTGATTCGTCTACAAACTACTGTTTTGCAGTGAAGCCACCTGCAGGGATATCAGAGAATCATTCAAGAAATTACAGCAGTGGCTCTGAGACTGCAAAAGAACTGGTGCAGAACTTATCATTTGGATCAGTCTGGAAGAAATATTACCGTACACAAAGTTTACCTCCATTGCCTTAGCTTTTCAGCTTCTTTCAAAAAAACATAACCACAGTTGGTACTGTTTGCAGTGATAAAAAAAATACCTGTCTCTAGAACTCAGGCCAGCATCGACAAAAAGCTTTCCATCTTGTACAGTAAAAATGTGCCATATCTCCCTATGTGACATTAGCAAATTATGTTCCAAAAACAGGAAAATTATAGTACTTTCTACACAGCAAAGATATGAAGGTGGCATATAATAAGCCAGATGTAATCTACTTTTATACTGTTATTAAAGCAGATCTGGCAGTTTTCTTCAACATCATTGATGTTGCAGTATACACTGTGATTTGGGGGAAAACAGCCACTGTTACAATTTTGTTAAAAAAAAAAAAAAAAAAACAATGGGGAACAAAATACTTCTTGGAAGATTTGGAATAACAAGCTTTGTGACGAAAACATAAGAATAAACACCTAAAATGTGCACAGTCTCCACCAAAAAAATATACAATGGCAATGAATCTTTGTGAATGTGAGGGCAATCTAGGACAAGGCACAGTGACAAGAGAGTTATGAGACAAGCAATTGAAAAGCTTACTTAAAAAAGGTTACTGCTACCTTTGTCACCATGGGAGAGACTGGAACTATGTGAAAGCATGCAGTGAATGCAGCAAATATATTTGTCATAGGCATACATCAAAAAAAAGAAAATAACATGCACAGGATGTGATTAACATGTTGTAAGTTACTTATACAATGGTATATAAAATATATAGGCTTTTTGTGAAATTACAGTACTATTTATTCTGGGTTTAGTGACTGATAGTTCCGACCCCATCGGTGTTCATCAAGTACCAAATTGGCACTGGAATACAACTGGCATATAACCTACTTTTATTGTTGCTTTGCTTCATTTCACTAGTGTTTCCTTAAGAACACTGGATAATAGACATATTTCCTGTTTTACACAGCTTGGCTATAAGGACCCTTAATGAAGAGAAATCAAGGGAATTATATGAAGATAAATTATCTAATTGTAATACTGTTGATAAGGTATTTTTTATGTTAATAACATGTCATGTTCCTTTACATCATGTACTGTATTTTTAAACTGACAGAATTCACAGTTATTACTATAGATATATATCTATATAATATAGATATTAAAATAAACTATGCCTGAAAAATAAGATTATTAGGTCTAGTTTCTCTGAATAAAATCAGTGAAGCAAACAGTGTTTGCTATCTTCTACAGTTATCTGTCAGCTAGAATGACTACTGGGTCCAATTTGGCAAAAATATGTCATATTATCATAGATGTTTTAAATAACAACAATTGGAGGCAATCGATCCTTTGTTTGGAGTTTTCTGCCCTTAGGATGTGAAAATATACAACCTTCTGATAGTACTATCTATGGTTCTACATTTCAGAAAATAATTTTCTCTAGGTAAAAAAAAATGAAAACACCTTTGATATCACAAAGAGGCCCAGGTTCCTCTTTTGAAGGCATAAGCATCCTTCCCAGGAGAATCCAAGGATGCCTGGGAAGAATGAGGCTTTGATGCAGGTCTGATATGGATTCAAAATTTGCCTCTCCACTTACAGGTGTCTGATCCAGAGAAAGTTTTTCAATCCATTTGATCCCTTAGTTTCTTCGTCTGTAAAATGGAGATATTTCTAACCATCTTTCAGCATATTGGAAGAAACAAGTTAAATAATGCATATTAAGAAAGAAATTGGCACATGGTAAGCATTCAACCAACTTTAGTTCCCCCGCCTTTTTACAATTCAAAACGATAAACAAATAAAAAATATTTCTGAAGAATATAGCTTTTACGTTTTTATTTTCAGACAATATTAATAAGGACACTATCAAAAAGAAAAATTCTCCTCAAGGTTCATTACCAATATAACTTCCATCAGCCATCTCATTCTACTCAATTACTTGATGTCAGAAACTCAAGGGAAAGAATTAATGCACTGGGTTCCCTACTGAGAAACATAGCCTCTTTATTCATTCTAGTATTTCCCCTCACTGCCTAATAGAGGGCCAAATACATAAACACTTAATAAATATTATTACTTAATTGAAGCACAGAGTCCTATGTGCTTCAAAAACTCCTAAAGTGCCATGATATTCTGGAAAATGTCCCCAAATAATTATGAGTCAGGAAGAAAAGAATGAGTTATTAACTGTATTTCCAGTTGGAAGAAATCTAAATTACAGATTATTGGCAACTGAATTCTAGTCCAAAATAGCTCTTGAAAGTAACAAATAAAACCACCCAAGCATTGTAATGTACTGCCTTTACTTTTGTTATACAGAACACTTCAGAAGTGTTTAGAACTTGCTTTTCAGAAGTTTGTAAAGACTCATGTTAGGAAATTTGGCAAAACATGTGTAATATAACATGCATTATAATAATAAGTTCTGATAAGGGCTCATTCAGACAATTTAAAAATAAGCAGTACTACCTGGATGGAAGTGGAACACATTCTTAGTAAAGCATCACAAGAACGGAGGAGCATAAATCCTATGTACTCAATTCTGATATGAGGACAATTAATGACACGGTGGGGGTAGGGACGGGGGAATGGGAGAGAAAAGAGAGAAAGAAGGAGGGAGGGGTGGGGAAAGGAAGAGCAGAGAGAGGGACGGAGGGAGAGGAGTGGGGTCTTGGTGTGTGCCACACCTTTTGGGGGCAAGACATGAGTGTAAGAGGGACTTTACCTAACAAATGCAATCAGTGTAACCTGGCTTCTTGTACCCTCAATGAATCCCCAACAATAAAAATAAATAAATAAATAAATAAGCACGACTCCAAAAGCAGAAAACACAAGCAAAGCAACAAATGTCAATCTGAGCTGCCAAAGTGGCACACTCAGCCATCTAATGGATGTTGAGAAAAAGTAAGTTTTTTAATTCTGTGAGAAAAATGTCTATTGTTATAATTCTCCTATTTACAATAATAATGAATATATGCTCCTTAGTGCATTACAATCCATAAAAGATATTGGAGAACGAACAAGTAGGTGCTAGAAACAGACGAAGGATAAAGTAGTAACAAGTTTGTCCAGGTGGAATTCAGATTTTATGGATAACTAAAGATAAAACTAAAGACAATCACCCCTATTTATGGTATTTTTCTTAAAACCATACAACCATCAGACCACATGTAAGTTGTAAAAGACTTTACAAAAAATAAGATTTCCTACCAGCCACAGAAGTCTGAAGAAGGGCAGCAAACGGTAAAATAGAACAAGAGGACAGGCAGCCTCTTGGAGGGAGAAAAGGAAAATGGGAATAGAAGAGTGAATTTCTATGGAAAAAAAAAAAAAAAGGAGGCCACCATTCTTCTAAGGGACTTACATCCAGGTAGGTTATAGCACTCCCAGCTCACCTAGGATTCCTGCTCTCCCCCTAAAAGCAAACTCAGGCAGCTGGAGGCCCAGGGAGAAAGCAGAAGACTTATACTGCAGGCCTGAGAGAGAATGAAAGGATTAAAACTCTTTCAAGTATTCTAAGGAATGCCTGCATTACTTATGAAAGTGAAAGTTTAAAAATTTCAATGGAGACTGAGGCTACAGTATGCTGTGACTGGGCCTGTAAATAGCTGCTGCACTCTAGCATGGGCAACAAAGCGAGATCTTTTCTTTAAAAATAAAAATTCTAGAAGCCACAAACTACTTGAACGGTGTGGTAGTGTGGAATTCATTTAAATTCTGGAGGAGGTACATTTTTCTGAAGACTATGGTCTTGGAATGAATTAAATTAGTGTAAGGTCATTCGACTCTAAAATTTAATGTTTTAGGAATCCTCTCCCTCCCAAATTATAGAGGTTAATAAAAAGAAAATGTGGCTTTTGGTTTGTATTTTTTCCCCCATTAAGTCACATAAGCAATACACTGTGTTCCAGGGTCCAAAGAAGAAATAAATATAATGCCTTGATCCCAGTAGAAACTAGTAGAAATAAGATAACTGAAATTCATTCTAACGCAAGGCAGAAAAAAAAAGGATAAGAAAAGATACAAATACAATGCTAAGGAAATCTTTAAGGCTAAGAGTTCACCCTGAAAACAGAGACCTTCCATTGATCTCTTTCTGAGCTAAACTGCCTAGGAAGAGAAAAAAGGTGTTAGGGATGGGAGACGTGGTGAAAGGAATGAATAGTAGTGGGAAGAAAGGACAAGAACAAAACCAGTAACTGGCAAGAAAGAGTGAGTAGTCCATTTTGCTGGGCAACCAGGTTTTATGAAGGATCTACTGCTGGAAATAAGGCTAGAAAGATAAGATCAATTTATTTTTGTACCACAGACCATCAGAGTGGGCAAAAGAAAATGGCCAGGTTGGGGTGGTGCCTGTAGGGTGCCGGCCCCATATACCAGAGGTGGTGGGTTCAAACCCAGCCCCAGCCAAAAAGAAAAGTAAAAAAAATAAGAAACTGGCCAGGTCAATGGAAATGAGAAAAAGACTTGAAAAGGAAGCAATGGAAAGAAATGATAGGATTTGCTAACCACCAGTATATAAAGGTAATAAGGAATCAACAAGAATAGAAGAAATTCCAGTCTGTGTGCTAGAAAGGGTAGTGATATCAACTCAAGCAGAAAACATACTCACTGTGTTACTAGTATATAAATTCTCATTTGTGTACAAATTAATGAGATAAAAGATACAAGCTAAATAGCCAGGTGTTGTGGCAGGCACCTGTAATCCCAGCTACTCGGGAGGCTGAGGTAAGAGAATGGCTTGAGCCCAAGAGTCTGAGGTTTCTGTGAGCTGTGACGCCATAACACTCTACCAAGGGCAACGTAATGAAACCACCTCAAGGAAAAAAAAAAAAAAGATACAAGCTAAAGAGAACACTTCAGGGAAAACAACATAAACTTTTTTTAAAGGGGAAGGAAAGAAGGGAAGGAAGTAAAAATGCATAGCAACAGCCACCAGGGTTAAGAAGGGAAACTTGGAGAAAAGTATATTACAAGAGAGTAATGTTAGTAGTACAGAGTGGCCAAAACTATACTGGCTTTAAAGAGTAAAACCAGTGATATCTATAATACATTTCCTTTTGAAAAGTGTAAGCATTATTCTATAAGGTATAGAAAAGGCAGGTTGAAAGAATTCATATTCACTGTGGTTACTGTGGTTGCACTGAAAGAGGATAACAGGTCTGTGAAGCAAAAGAGATGGAAGGAACGAGAGAAAAAAGGAGGGACTGGAAACATGAAAGCATAAGTCAATCAAGGGAAATCAACCAAGAACAAATAAAGAGACTACTGAGTGAGATTGGAAAAGCCAAAAGACTGATTTCAGACTTGTTAGGGATCCTAAGTAATGTGGTCAAGTGGTGGTGTCCAACACAGTTACAGAAATGCAGACGTGGAGCAGGAAAAAGTAGGCCAGTCATATCCCAGTATTTATCCCAGTTGCATTTTTCAGTTTGGGTTCTTACCAAACTTCACGTAAAAGAAATCCAGCACACATACCCTTTTGTGGTTTGCTTCTTTCACTTGATTTTATAACTGATACTTATGTGTATGCATGTGGGTAGCTGTAGCCCATTAGTTTCTGTGGAATGACATTCCACTGCATGACTATACCACAGTTTATTTATCCAATCTGCTGTTGAGGAATATTTAGGTTGTTTCTAATTTGGGACTATTATGAAGAGCGCTGCTATGAACATTCTTACAGATGTCTCTCATACACACTTGCTTATGCTTTTCTTGAGTATTTATTTACTTTATTTTCCAGGATATATAGGAATTGAACTGTGGGGTCACAGAATAAGCACATGTTCAACTTTGGAGGTGATACAAAATTTATTTTCCAAAGTGGTAACACCATCTTGGAATTGACAGACTTTTTAATGCAAACTAGTAATACCTGACTTAGTTTTAATTTGTACTTCTCTAAATAAATACTAAGGAGCTTGGGCTTTTCTGTTTACTTACCTTTCTAGTTTTCGAGCTCTCTTTGAAGTCTTTTTCTAGTTGTATGTGTTCTTTACATATTCTTGATAAGAGTCCTTTCTCAGTTATGTGCTACACAATCTTTCTCTACTTTGGAGCATACTGTTTCACTCCCTTTACAAAGTTTTCTGACAAAGATAAGGTCTGAAACAATGTAAGTGAAGCATCCATCACTCCCTTTCAATGGTTATCACTCTGTCTTAAGATTCTTTTCCTCTGAAAATCATGAATAGTATGCACCTATTTTGTATTTGTAAAAGCTTTATACTATGGTTGTCTTTTACATAAAAGTTTTTATTCAATATGGAACTGATTTTTGTATGGTATAAGGCATCCAATTTATTTTTTTATATGTATATTCAATTATCCTGGAAACCTCTGTGTATTAATTTTACTGTTAAAAGCCTATGAAACATGCTTACTTTTTCGTAAAAATCATTGATGGTTTAGATTCACTAAGATATTTACTACTTTTTTTTTTTTTTGAGACAGAGCTTCACTTTGTCACCCTTGGTAGAGTCCCATGACGTCACAGCTCACATCAACTTCCAACTCCTGGGCTTGGCGTTTCTCTTGCCTCAGCCTCCTGAGTAGCTGGGACTACAGGCACCCACCACAACGTCTGGCTATGTTTTGTTGCAGTTTGGCCGGGGCCAGGTTCAAACCTGCCACCCTCAGTATATGGGGCAAGTGCCCTGCCCACTGAGCCACAGGCGCCACCCACTACTTTTGTGTTTTTTATTCCTTCTTATATCTCAGGCCTTCCACCAGAGATTTCACTGTCCCCTTGTCTAGAGTACACTCTTCAGAATTTCATTCAGTGAGGACAAGTGCATGGCTTACCCATGTAATTCTACCACTTTGGGAGGCTAGGGTGGGAGGACTAAGCCTAGACATTTGAGACTAAGCCTAGACATTTGAGACTAGCCTAGACATAGCAAGACCCTGTCTCTACAAAAAAATATAAACATTTGCGCTGTGTGGTCACACTGGTAGTCCAAGCCACTCCCAAGACTGAGGCAGGAGGATCGCTTAAGCCCTGAAGTTTGGAGCTGCAGTGAGCTCTAATCACACTATAGCATGTTAGCCTAGGTGACAGGGCAAGACCCTGTGTCCTTTGAAAATAAAATTTATTTTAGTGAAAGACTTCCTAATTGCAAATACTCAGGTTTTGTCTATAGGCAATGTATGGATTTCCTCTGATTTCCCCCCCCTTAGAATAGAATCATCCTAGGCTTTTTTCTTTTTATTTAAGATAACATCTCGATGTCTTCTCACTATGATACAGAAGGTCAATCTGCCTTCTGCCTCTAGATAAGTCAAAGGTCTTTTCTTTGTCTCTGGTGTTACCTTGTTTCACTGTTAACAAGGTTAAGTGAGATTTTCTTTATTTAACCAGCATAGGTTCCTATGGTTTTTGAATGCACAGGTTGATGTTGGTTAAACATTAACCTTTCAACTGCTATCTGTTCACCATTTTCTGTTATGAAAGGACATTGAGGTAATCATGTAGATATTCTTAAACTGTGTGTTAACTTCCCTTTCTTAGATTACAACTGCTTCTCTTGAATATGTTGTATAATTTCTTTGGACGTATATTCCAGTTCATTATTTCCTCTTTCAATGTTATATAATCTGCAGTTAAATTCATCCACTGTGGACTTTAAAATAAAACTTCAATTTGCACAATTTTCAATTCTATGACTTCTAGCTTAAAAAAAAAACTCTTTGGATACTCTTCATAGTTTCTGAGCCTTGGAACATATTTTGGACTTGTAATTTTGTTTAAACATATTAAACACTTACTTTATATTCTCTGTCTGATCATTCCTATTTTCTAGCAAGTCTGCTGTTGACTTCTGCTCCCCACACTTTGTTTCCCTATGTTTTTAACTGTTAGTTGCTCTACTCACTTCTGGGAAAACGTCCAGCCCTGGGATAGAGATAAGTTTCTCCAAAAAGAATTTGTATTTCATTCTACAAGAGTCTTGAAATTCTCTGGCCAGTCTATCATCATGGGGACAAATCCAAATTAAATTATCTTAGAGATTTTTCTGCTGGACCAGAAAATTCAAACTGCATTAAATTCAAACTACAAATCACACAAGGGTCAGCTGGTTGCTCAAAAGTCTCAGCAGTGATCTTAACCTGGTCTTCACTCCAACAGGTTTTATCTACACTATGGTTTATGAAGTATGGTCACCAACCAGCAAAATCAACATCACCTGGGAACTTCTCAGAAATGCAATGTTTAAAGGTTTTATCTCGGGCAGTGCCTGTGGCTCAGTGATTAGGGCGCTGGCCCCGTATACCTAGGGTGGCGGGTTCACCCGGGCCCTGGCAAAACTGCAACAAAAAAGTTGGGTGGGGCGGCACTTGTGGCTCAAAGGAGTAGGGCGCCAGCCCCATATGCAGGAGGTGGCGGGTTCAGTCCTGGCCAAAAACTGCAAAAAAAAAAAAAAAAAAGAAAGAAAATAGTTGGCGTTATAGTGGGCACCTGTAGTGCCAGCTACTTGGGAGGCTGAGGCAAGAAAATCACCTAAACCCAAGAACTGGAGATTGCTGTGAGCTGTGATGTCACAGCACCATACCAAGGGGTGACAAAGTGAGACTTTGTCTCTAAAAAAAGAACATAATAATAATAAATAAAAAATAAAGGCTTTATCTCACACCTACTAAATCTTAAAATTCCACCCGTGTTGCTCAGTAACTTTTAACAAGCCTTCCAGGTAATTCTGATGCATATTAAAAACTGAGAGGCACAGAGGAAAAAAGGAATTATCCTTACAGTCTTGAAAGATAGTGGAACTGAGGGTAGTTTCCAGTTTAGCCCTCAGGCTCAGCTTTAAAGAGAAAAAAGGAAGACCTATCAGACTCATCACAGCACAAAGAAAGGTATTATTACTTCCTCAATGCCTGAAGGAAAGAAACTCAAGTTTACCAAGTTTTTGCAAATGCCCTCTGAATAGAGGTTTAAAAGCCACAGAATTAACCTCCCACACACCCTGTATCTTCACCTGGTTTTCAACTCTGAGCATTTTTTACTTGATTTTAATATGATTTTCAAAATTTTGTAATTTTGAAACAATTATAGATTCAAAGAAAGTTGCAAAGGTAGTAAAAGAGGTTCCATGTACCCTGCATTCATATTTCCCTATGGTTATCTCTTACTGAATTACAGTATAAAATCAAAACTAGGAAAGTGACATTAGTACAATATGTATAACCAGCCCTATAACACTTCATCACGTTTCAGTATAACTACCAAAAAACCACAATCATGGTACATTATGTACAATGATGGTACTATCCATCATCACAAAGACTAACCCTTCATAGTCAATTTTTTTCTCCTCTCCACTCCCCCAAACCCCACCCCTAATCTCTGGCAACAACTAATCCATTATCTGTTCTCCATTTCTATAATTTTAACATTTCAAGAATGTTGTGCTACATATAAATAAAACCATATAGTATGTGACTTTATGAAATTGGCTTTGCTCACTCAGCACAATGTCTTTAAGATATATCCAAATCTTTGCATATACATCACATCTTTTTTTCATTGCTGAGGATTCCACAATATGGATGTACCACAGATGTCCCACAGACTTTCTATTACATTTTCTTTTAAAAGTTTTATGGTTGCAGGATTTACATTTAGAACCATGATCCATTTGGAGTTCATCTTTGTATAAGGTATGAGATTTAGATCAAAGTTCATTTTGTTAACTATGAATATCCAACTATGCCAGCAACACTTGCCATAAAGGTCACCCTTCTTCTGTTAAGTCTATTTTGCACCTGTGTCAAAATTCAATTAATCTTACTTGGGTGAAGCTATGTCTGGGTTTCTAGTATATTCTATTGTCCTATGAATCTCTCTGTTCACCAATACCACCCTGGCTTGATTATTCCGGCTTGAAATCGAACACAGTGATTCCTCCCACTTTTTCTTTTTTCAAAACTATTGGAAAAACTAGCTACTCCAGTTTCTTTGTCTTTCCATATGAAGTTAATTTTGTCTATACCTATACAAAAAAACACATTGATGAGATTTTGATAGGTATTCGTTAAACCTTAATTTCAGTTTTGGGAAAATAGACATCTATACTATGTTGAATCTTTCAATCTATGAAAAAAATGTGTCTCAACATTTATTTAGGTCTGGTACCAAAGTCCATGATGGCCTGTCAGAAAACAGGCCACTCAGCAGAAGGTGAGTGGCAGGTAAGCAAGTAAAGCTTCATCGGTATTTGCAGCCACTGGAAATACTGCCTGAGCGCTACTTCCCGTCTCATCAGAGGCAGCATTAGATTATCATAAGAACGTGAACCCTACTGTAAACAGCACATGCAAGGGATCTAGGCTGCACATTCCTTATGAGAATCTAATCACCCCCTTCTCTGTCTGTGGAAAAACTGTCTTCACAAAATCAATCCATAGTCCCAGAAAGGTTGGGGACTGCTGCTATACATGGGTTACTAGATTCATATTTCAATACTTCATTTTTGTAAGCAATTTCAAATAGTATTATAATTTTCATTTCAGTTTGTTTATATTCATTGCTAGTAGAGAGAATACAATTAATTTCTGAATATTTGTTTTGCATCCTGTGATCCTGCTTAAATTCACTTATTAGTTCTACAAGATTTTCTGTAGATTACTTGAGATTTTCTACATAGACTATCATGTCATAGCAAAAAAGACAGTTTCATTTCTTCCTTTCCAATCTGTATGCCTCCCCCTCTCTCCCAATTATGCTAGCTGGAACGTCCAGTATGATCAATAAGAGTTGTCCCTCAACTCAAAGAGTTGAGTACAAATCCTTGCCACCTTGTTTTCAATCATGGGGGAAAGCATTCAGTCTTTCATCCAGCATGACATTAACTGTACATTTTCTGTAGATTTTTTTTTTTTTTTTAAGAGACAGAGTCTCATTCTGTCGCCCTCAGTAGAGTGCTGTTGTATCACAGCTAACAACCTCCAGTTCTTGGGCTTAGGCGATTCTCTTGCCTCAGCCTCCCTAGTAGCTGGGATTACAGGTGCCTGCCAGTTGTGCCTGCCCAGCTATTTTTTGTTGTTGTTGCAGTTTGGCCAGAGCAGGGTTCGAACCGGCCACCCTTGGTATATGGGGCTGGTGCCCTACTCACTGAGCCACAGGTGCCACCCCTATAGATGTTCTTTATCCATCTTTATCCAAGGGAGGAAGTTCCCTGCTATTCCTAGTTTTCTAATAGTTTTAATAACTGGTGATAAACTTTGTCAAATGCTTCTACAATAATTTGTAATTTTTCACAATGACAACAATCATGTAATTTTTCATTACCTTGTACCTTGTTAATATGGTTACACTGATAGATTTTCAAATACTGAATCAACCCTTGCATCCCTGGATTAAGTCCACTTGGTCACAGTGTATAGTTGTATTTATACACTGATTAATACTGACATTTTCTTAGTCTTTACATATATATTTATCAAAGAGAATGAATTTTTTTTTATTGCTAGATTTTCTTTGGTTTTGGTTTATGAAACCAAAATACTGGTTTCATAAAATTAATTAGAAAGTACTCCTTTATCTTGTATTTCCTGGCAGATGTATTGCTCTGACTGTGTACAGAGCAAATTCTTCTTTAAGCATTGGGTAGAATTGTCCAGTGAAACCATATGGGCCTGCCCCAACCCTCATCTCCCATATTTAGTCATTTATTTTTTAGAAACAGGGTTTCATTCTGCGGGGGGCGGAATGCAGTGATAAGATCATAGTTCACTGTGGTCTCAAACTACTGGTCTCAAGCAATCCTCCTGCCTCAGCCTCACAAGTAGCTAAAACTACAGGTACACATCACCATGCCTAGCTAATTTTTTTCATTTTTTAGAGACGAGGTCTCACTGCATTCTCTAGCCTGGTTTTCAACTCCTAGGTTCAAGGGATCCTCCCACCCTGGCCTCCCACATTGGTGGGATTATAGGTGTGACCCACCACACACAGTCTTTCTGGCCTGTTTTCATTTTAAAATTATAAACTAGATTTCCTTAAGTTATAACACTATTGAAATTATCTATATCACATATGGTGACCTGTAATAACTTGTACTTTCTGAAGAGTAAGTTCATTTCATCAAAAGTCGTCAAATTTATTGGGGCAATTTTTTTTTTAATAGTATTTTTTATCATCCCTTTTGATATCTGCAGAGTCTGTGGAGATTGAGCAACTTAAATCTGAAAATATGAAACTTACTGAGCACCAACATGGCCCTCAAAGAAAACGCTCACCACAGCATTTTCAAATTTTGGATTTTTTAATTTGGGATGCTCAACCAATGCAAACATTCCAAAATCTGAAACAATATGAAATCTAAACCACTTTGGTCCCACACATTTCAGACAGGGATAGTCAACTTGTATCTCTTACTTCACAGCTGATAATTTGTGTATTCTGTCCTTTTCTCTATTAGTTTTGTTAAAAGATTTATACACTTAGTTTTTAATTTTGACTACTGTATTTTTCGGTTGTAAAACTTCCACTTGGTTCTTCTTTGTATTTATTAGCTGAGATGTACTCTACGTTGAGAATTTCCTTTTTAAAATTAGTTTCAAACATACTCACAATTACTTGTTGAAACACTGTATTAATGGCTGCTTTTAAATTGACAGATTTTTTTTTTTTAAAAAAAGACAGTCTCACTCTGTTGTCCTGGGGTTGAGTGCCATGGCATTATCACAGCTCACAGCAACCTCAAACTCTTGCGCTCAAGTGATCTTCATGCCTCAGCTTCCCAAGTAGCTGGGACTACATGTGCCCGCCACAACATCCAGCTAATCTTTTTCTATTTTAGTCTCATTCTTGCTCAGATTGGTCTTGAACTCCTAAGCTCAAGCAAACAACCTGCTGCAGCCTCCAAAGTGCTAGGATTATAGGCATGAGCCACCATGCCATGCCTTGACAGATAATCTAAAATTTGTGTTATTTCAATGTCATCACTATTCTCTTTTATAATTTGAGTGAGACTTTTCTAGTGCTTAGTATGAGAGATTTTCCATTGAAATCTGGATATTTGGGTCATTTCATTAAGAGATAATGGATCTCATTTCAATATTCTATTCAGACTTCTCCACCTGGCATTGTTCTGGTGGAGAAACTGGTTAGTGGAAGGAGGAAGTACAAGTTCCTCATTAGCCTTTTGCAGCCCACAGGTGGGGTAAAAGAAAGGAAAGGAGGAACTCTTACTGGGAAAAGGTGGGAGAAACTATGGATGGACAGGCTGCCTTGTTACAATCTGAACACTGCGAAAGTCTAGGTCCCCATCTGGTCTTTGCTAATCAAGGTGATTTTTTTCTACATTTTCTGACTGGAGTGGAATGGTTATTTTCTACAACTTTTCCGTCTTGCTAGGCTACCCCTTACCTGGTTCTAGCTAAAAAGTACAGACTTTTCCTGAGACTTTTATTTATCTGTGCCCAACAATGAAGGATTGCCAGCTTTTCCATATCCACTGCGAAAGACATGAGGTAATATGAAAACACAGCCTTCTTACCATTCACATTATTTGGATCCTGAGCTGACCCACCTTCTTTCCATTTTTCTCTCTTGGGTTTGTTTTATACATAATGTCCAAAGTTTTTTAATTGCACTTAGCAGGAATAATGGGCAAGAGTACATTTACCCCACCCTGGAAACAGAAGTCTTTATTGCATTACTTTTAAGTTTACTTATATTTTCTTTAAGGTTAGACTTGATAGGGAGAGGTGTATACAGGTGTATGGGATATGTGTCTGAGAGAGAGAGAGAAAATGAACGAGATCTTGAGACTCAAATGTTCCTAATTCATTTCTTTCTTTTTTTTTTTTAGAAACAGAGTCTCACTTTGCCGCCCTCAGTAGAGCCCTGTGGCATCACAGCTCACAGCAACCTCCAGCTCCTGGTCTTAGACGATTCTCTTGCAAGTGTCTACAAATCTACTCTCTGGATTTCAGTGGACGGAGTAAAAGACAGAATGCAAAATACGAATGATCACATCACTATCTTACCTATAATTCTTCAACTACTACATTATTTTAACTTCCCTTGTCTCATGCTAATTCTAACTACACAATTTTGGCATATTTATATATACATTATCTCCTCGGGGACTGTAGGCATTTGAAAGGTGGAAAAATTGCAATTGATTTGTTGAAGTTTTACAAACTATTTAGCCTGTTGTTTTGCTTATAGAAGATATTCAAAATCTGGCAGCATTATGAAGCTAGGGAATACATCAACAATGAGATCCTGGTTAGAAAACAATCTGCCTGTTCAGAAATGTATGCCAAGAATGGCCACCACCAAAATAGTCAACTAGGTTCTATAGAGTGGCCTGATGTGAAACTCCTCAAAGTAGGAATGAAAAGAAGAAATGCTTTGGTTTAAGTACACAGTAGAAAACTAATGACTAGTGAGAAACAACAGCAGATGGCCAATCTGACAATCTTAAACAGGAGGAGTTTTTTAGGAATAAAGACAACAAGAAGTTATATATAGTACCAGAATCCATAAACTCAAAAGTAGCTCATAAAATCTGTATAGTTTTAAAAATGTACACACCTCTTGGGGCCAGGACACATTCTAAGAGGGACTTTACCCAACTAACGCAATCAGGGCAACCTAACTCTTTGTACTCCTAATGAACCTGAAGCAATAAAAACAAATAAATAAATTCTACTTACAACCATAAAAAAAAAAAATGTATATAGAAAAAGCAAATCTGTAACCCTAAACTTTCTAAGTTTCATCTGGACCATATTTAGTTACAACAACTTTCAGAAGTGACTAATTCTAGTTGCCTCTATGGTCAAGAGGGACCTATAATTAGAATCGAAATACCATGTGATTTTTGTTAACTCTAATATTTCTCCATTTTAGCAACTATTTAATATGCATTCCTTAAATGAAACCTGGCTAAGTGGGAGAGATTCAAGATACACCAGAAATGTTTAAGGGGTAATCAGTCTAGGATTCAAACTACTGCAAACCTACAAATCAAATAACCCAGGTTTGTAACTGATCAATCTATCACACATATTCCCACATATTTTTATGTATACTACCATCTTTTTTGCCCTGCCTCCTTTTACTTCTGGCTTCTTTATTGCCTTCTCTTGAAAGAACAAAAACAGAAACCTACAAAAGCTGTAGCACTTGCCTTGTAAGGCAAGTCAAAACTTCAATCAACTTAAACTTTCAACTAAGTCAAGTTAGCCAAGCTCTCTGGGTACTGGGCCTAGTTCCCACCATGTCAAGAAAAGGATGAGATATATTCTACATTGAAAGAAAATATTTAATGCTGAATCAAATATGCACTGTTATCTCCATGAAGTTCCCACACCTCTCTGACCTTGATCAAGGCCTCCATTCCTCCCCAATCTTCCCAAATCTTTCTAAGAAGACATTAAAATTGCAGCTTCAAATTCCCCTACACTGATGCTCCTTGGTTTACAACAGGGTTACCTTTCTAGTTGAAAATGCATTTAATACCCCAAATAAACTGATCATGAAATCGAAAAATCATAAAGTCAAACCACTGTAAGCCACATACTCCTCAACTTACAATAGCGTTTCTACCCAATAAACCCACAGTAAAATCAAAAACTGTAAGTCAAGCTATCATAAGTTGATACCTATCTCTATCTGCCATCTTTTTCTCTAAGCATTTGTTTTATTTCTTTCTTTTTTTTTTAGAGACAGAGCACACTGCCGCTTGCTCAGTCTGGTGTGATCTTTGCTTACTGTAATCTTAAACTCCTGGGCTCTAGTAATTCTCCCACCTCAGCCTCCTAAGTAATTAGGACTAAAGGCATGTGCCACCATAACAAGCTAATTTTTAAAAATTTTTTGTTGAGATGACATATCACTATGTTGCCCAGGCTTGTCTTGAACTCTTCCCACCTCAGCCTCCCCAAGTTCTGGGATTACAGTTGTGAACCACCAACCCCCACCTGTAGCTTTGCTTTGAATGAAACCTTGCTGCTATCTCAAAACAACATTTCTCCTACTGCCCTCTCAAATGGTGCCATAGGCATCCTGCTTACACCTTACTTTTACCATTAACTCCAAATTTTCTCCATCATCTTCAAACTTGCAATCTCTATTATTTCCTTTTCTTCACAGAACAAAAGCAATCAAATAGGAAGTCTGGCAACTTTACCACTTTATCCACTTTTAATACTTTGCAATCTGTCTTCTATCAAACAGGTTATCTCTGGGGCTACACATGGGATATTTTATTTATTTATTATTTATTTGTTTATTATTATTATTATTATTTTTTTTTTTTTTTGCAGTTTTGGCCAGGGCCCGGCTTGAACCGCCATCTCCAGTACATGGAGCTGGCTTCCAACTCCTTGAGCCACAGGCGCTGCCCCAAATGGGACATTTTTTTCAATTAACGTTTAATTTGATCTTTCAGAAGCACTTAACATTGTTGAACAACTGAATCCTTGAAGCATTCATTCTCTTCCCTTGTGTGGCAGGCTGCAAAGTGCCCCCCCCCCAAAAAAAAAAAAGATATCAAAGGGCCCTATCTTTGGAACCTGTGAATGTTACGTTATATAGCAAAGTATTGGCAAATGCAATCAAACTAAGATTTTTGAGATGAGATTATCCTGGATTATCTAATGACACCTTAATTCCATCACAGAAGTCTTATAAAACAGCAGTAGAGGGAGATCAGACACACAACAAAGAAAGAAATGCAACCATGGAGGCAGTGATTGGAATGGTGTAGGGACAAGTCAAGGAATCACAGCAGCCACCAGAAACTGGAAGAGGCAAGAGGCAGATTCTCATCTAAAGATTATCCTCATCAGAGATGTATTTACTTATTTTTACAATTAGTTATCTTCTTCACTAGACTATAAACTCCAAGAAGCCAGGGAATGCTTACTGTAGTCACTCTACATCTCTTGAAAGCCTCAGGATAGTAACTGGCATACAGTAAGGACCAAATAGTTTTTGCCAGTTGGAAAATCCAATCTATTACAGCTCGAGTCTATCTCATCCAAAATGCTTGGAACCAGAAGTGTTTGGATCTAGAATTTTTTCAGATTTTGGAATAAGTGTTCTTAAAAAGTTAAGACCAAATTTGGTCTTAAATTTGGTCTTAAGGCCTCTCTTCTCTGATTGAGCTTCTCCTATCAGAAATGAACATCGTATCAGTGTTTGAAAAGTTTCAGATTTCGAAGCATTTCAGATTTCATATTTCTGGATTTGGGATGCTCAATCTGTAATTCAAGTATGAGTGTCTTAGAAGCCACCTTAACCTTTCTTTCTTTACTTTTTACATTTAATTACCAAGAGAGTTAATAGGTTTTAACCCAGACTCATAGCTATTTAGATTTTCCTAAAGTGACAAAAAAAAAATTCACTGTCCAGTACTACCCATTAAATATTGAATAGGATTTGATCCTTTTAAAACAACAGTTCTTTTATTTATTTTTGTTTTTTATTACATTATAACTTACATTGATGCATTTATGGGGTTCACTGTACTGATTTGACATACAATGTGAAATGCTTACACTGAAGTGATTAACACATCCATCACAATTATATTCTTTTCTCCATAGTTTTGAAATGTACCACTGCATCATGCACATTAGGTGAGGGCCCTCCTCCCATCTCCCCCTCCCTCCCCTTTCTGTCTCCTCTTTCCTTCTATACTACAGTTATGTTTTACCATTCATACATTCATATGAATGTATACATGCTTATATATTGATTTCATAGTAGTAGTGAGTACACTGGATACTTTTTTTTCCATTCTTGAGATACTTTCCTAAGAAAAATATGTTCCAGCTCCATCCAGGTAAACATAAAAGATGTAAAGTCTCCATCTTTTATGGCTGCATAGTATTTCATGGTGCACACATACCAATTTGTTAATCCATTCACGGGTGGATGGGCACTTGTGCTGTTTCCATGTCTTGGCAATTATGAACTGGGCTGCAATAAACATTCTGGTGGGTGCAAATATCATTGTTGTAAAATGATTTCTGATCATCTGGGTATATACTTTTTTTTCCTTTTTTTTTTCCTTTTTTTTTGGGAGACGGTCTTACTATGTTGCCCTCAGTAGAGTGCCATGGCATCACAGCTCACAGCAACCTCAAACTCTTGGGTTTTAAGCAATTCTCTTGCTTCAGCTTCCCAAGTAGCTGGGACTACAGGTGCCTGCCACAATGCCTGGCTATTTCTTTTGTTGTAGTTGTTGCTGTTGTTTGGCAGGCTCTGGGCAGGGTTTGAACCCGCCAGCTCTGGTGTATGTGGCCGGCGCTCTAGCCTCTGAGCAACAGGTGCCAAGCCACAGTGGTCTACTTTTAGTTCCTGAAATGTTCTCCAAATTTCTTTCCAAAAAAGTTGTGTAACCTTGCATTCCCACCAGCAATATAGAAATGTTCCCTTCTCTCCACATCCACACCAACATCTGTAGTTTTGGGATTTTGTTAACATGGGTTAATCTTAGTGGAGTTAGATGGTATCTCAAAGTGGTTTTGATGTGCATTTCTCTGATTAAAGATAATGAGCATTTTTTCATGTGTTTAGAGGCCATGCACCTATCTTCTTCAGAGAAGTTTCTGTTCAAATTTATTGCCCATATAGAAATGGGGTTATTTGTTCTTTTCTTATTGATTAGAGTTCTCAGTGGATTGTAGTTATGAGACCTCTGTCGGAAGCATAACTTACAAAAAATCTTCTCCCATTCTGAAGGTTGTCTGTTTGCTTTACTCACTAAGCTCTTGGCTGTGCAAAAGCTTTTTAGTTTGATCAGATCCCAGTAATGGATTTCCGGTGTTGCTTCAATTGCCCTGGGAGTCCTCCTCATAAAATATTCTCCCAGGCTGATTTCTTCAAGTGTTTTCCCTGCATTCTCTTCTAATATTTTTATAGTTTCATGTCTTAAGTTTAAATCTTTTATCCAGTAAGAATCAATTTTTGTAAATGGTGAAATGTGAGGGTCCACTTTCAGTCTTCTAAAGGTCACCAGCCAGTTCACTCGGCACCATTTGTTAAATAGGGAGTCTTTCCCCACTGACTATTTTTGATAGGCTTGTCAAAGATCAAATGACGATAAGTCGCTGGGTTCATCTCTTGGTTCTCTATTCTGTTCCATAAATCTACCTGTTTTTGTGCCAGTACCATGCTGCTTTGATCACTATATAGTATAGCCTGAAGTCTAGTAATGTGATACCTCCTGATTTGTTTTTATTTCAGAGTAATGTATTGGCTATTCGAGGTTTTTTCTGATTCCATACAAAACAATGCACTATTTTCTTTCAAGCTTTAAAGCAGGGGTTCTCAACCTGTGGGTTATGACCCCTTTGTAACAATGAAAATACATCCTGCATATTGCAATTCATTAACAGTAGCAAAATTATACTTAATGAAGTAGCAACGAAAATAATTTTATGGTTGGGGTTCACCACAACATGAGGCCTATATTACAGGGTGCCCACATTAGGAGGCATTAAGAAGGTTGAGAACCACTGCTTTAAAGTATGAACAATGGTGCTTTAATAGGGATTGCATTAAATCTGTAGATTGCTTTGGTATGGACATTTTAACAATGTTGATCCCAGCCATGAGCATGGTATGTTTTTCCATTTGTTATAACATTTTCAGCTATTTCTTTTCTCAATTTCATAATTCTCTTTATAGATATCTTGCATGTTCTTTGTTAAAAACAACAGTTAAGGCAACTCTTAAAAAAAAATTAACTAACTTAACTCCTGCTTTTGGCATAGCAGAATAACTGGGATTAAATTTACTCTCTCACAGTAACAGCCAGAAAGTAGACAAATGTACGAAACTATTGTTAGACACTGGACAACAAAAAGAGAGAGATTAGGATTGTGACCCCTAAAAAAAGAAAAGCAAATTAGTTAAGTCTTGTAACTACCTTGTCATCTGGTTAAGGGTTCTTTCCAAAACACTGTGTAGAAAGGGCCATACCAAACACAGCAAGTAAGCTTCACTGCCCTAAAGAGACATATTAGAAAGGTGAATGTAGTTTACAGGGCACTTTAGAGAGAAGGGATCTACTCGGAGGAGAAAGAGCCAAGAAACTGGCACAGAGCTTCTCTTGTGCTGTTGGCTGAATATGAATCTGCACATGCATAAGGCAAAACTTCACAAGTCTTATACAAAGGGCAAATGCCAAGGAGCTGTTAAAAATAACAAATTCTCAGAACTTATCATCTGAAATTACATTAATCATAGATAAGAAACCTACAACTTTAAAGTGTCAATCCAGAAATGCCTTTTTTATTTGCCTTTTTCATTTGCATTCTCTTACATGTGCATGGTAGAGATTTCTAGAAACTAAGCAACCTGTAATTACATGAGTTGTACTACTTTTTCTTTTGACAAATAGTTATTTTTCATTGAAGCATTGTTTATGTTAACTTTAATTGGTTTATTACTTTGTAAGTCAACTAAGTAAATACTTTTTAAAGTTCTTAGTTTTAATTTCTAATAAGGTAATTTCAATAGCTAGAGCCTGTATGAAAATCTCCCCGACATCTTTAATAATTTTTAAGAACATAATGACATTTCTAAGACTAAAAAGTTTGAGAATTACTGCTTTAGGAATAGCAGGCTTATCAAATCAGTGTTCCCCTGGAATGTCACAGGGCCTATAGGAAAGTTGTTCATTGCAAATTCTATTTCTTTAATGAATGTACACCTTTCTTCTTGTGTCAGTCTGGGTAATGCATATCTTTAAAAAGAACAAGTCCATTTCATTTAAGTTGTATAATTATTAGCACATATTATTTATATTTAAATTTAAGTTGTATAATTGTTAGCATGTATTATTTATGATATTCTCTTATTCTTTCATATCTGTAGAATATATTGTGATGTCCTTCCTCCACTCCATGTATTGAAAAATTGTGGTTTCTATTTTTTTTATACTGATATGGCTGTAGATTTAACAATCTTACTTTTCTCCAAAAAGTATTAATTATATAAATCTTAGTCCTCAAATACTTGACATAGAGGGGAGTTTTCTGGAGGCTCTCTCAGATTTTGCTGATATGTAGTAATATTAACAAATGATTTTCTGATATCTATAATGTAGCAACTCTCAAACGTTTTGGTATCAGTACCCCTTTATATTCTTTAAAATTTTAAAGATTTTCTTTTTCCCCTAAGGCAAGAATCTCACTCTTTGCCCATGCTAGAGTGTGGCCTCAGCCTAGCTCACAGCAACCTCAAACTTAGGAGTTCAGGAGATCTTCCTGCCTCAATCTCCTAAGTAGCTTGTACTATAAGTGCCTGCCACAACACCTGGCTAAAATTTTTCTATTTTTAACAGAGACAAGATCTCACTCTTTCTCAGGCTGATTATAACTCCTGAGCTCTAGGGATCCTCCTGCCTCAGCCTTCCAGAGTAGTAGGAGTCACCACACCCTGCCAAGGATCAAAATTTTAAGAGAACTTTGTTAACAAAAACTTTTATTTATGTTGATAGTCTATCAATACTTACTATATTAAAACTGAGCATTTATATATTTTTTAATTCATTTAAAAATAATAGCAAACTAATTTTATGTTCCTATAATTAGCACTTTAATGGAAAATAACTTCTTAAAAAAAACCCTAGTAATAACAGTGTCACTGTTTAACATTTTTGTAAATCCCTTTATTGTCTGGTTTAATTTCTAATGCTGGATTCCCTTATTTGCTTCTGTATTCGGTCTGTTGTTGAATCACATGTCAGATCATGTGGCTGCTAGAAAACTCTTGAGAACAGACGTGAGAATGGCAAATAACATTTCATTATTACTATAATAAGCCTTTCAAGATACAAAAATCTAATGCTGCAAATCTCTTATAAAAATTCTGACTCTGTTAAGGACACAATTCTTTTAAACAAAATCTATTTTCTTAGACTGTATCTCTAATTAAATTAAAGCAGTTATTACTACTCTAGTACCCTATTAATATATGTTAATACCATATATAATTTTTGGATCTTTGTAAACACACAAATGTAAGTGGGCACCTATGTATATAAATATATTTTCTCTCACACATGCATAAAATATATAAAAGGAAATATAACAAAATATTACTATTTAGATTACAGGTACTTTTAATCTTTTTAAATTCTGTTATCAGTATTTGCTTTGGTTTTTAAAACAGCAATGAAAAGAGATGCTTCTATCTGCTCTCTTCCTCTCATCAGCACTTGCTAATATTCTTTTCAAAAGGAATATGCCCTGATGTTAGAGAACCAACAGGCCTTATTAACTACAACTGTGATGAGGCAGAGAATAAGGACAAAAATATACCATAAAACAGAATGCAGAACCAACACTTAAGTACCTAACCATGTTCCAGATGCAGGACTAGTCATAGAGGATACATACAAGACAAATGGACACAATACCTGTCCTAAGGGAAAGGCTGGCAAAGGCAGACTTCTGCTTAGAAGGCCAATGGCCAGGAAGCCAGCTTTCCACATAGGCTCCCATCTAGAAGGAGAGTTAAAGGACAGAAATTTAGCAAGTAACCTGATGGATTAGAGCTGCACCAAGAGAGAAGGTTGAAGTATGCACATCAACCCTGCTAAGGCAAGCAGCAAGCCCAAGGATACAAACAAAAGGTACAAAATCCATCACCAAGCAGACAGGAGTCCCCTCCCCCATGAAAGCGGCAAGGAGTGCCCCACAAACACATGAGCAGAGTTCAAAGGTCCTCCCACTACACTCCACAGGAGAGACCCTCTAAAAACTGGACCTACTGCCCCTACTAGGGTGCCATGGCGTTCTCCTGCCAGGCATAAAAATTGTATAAAACTGTATATATTCCCTACCTGCAATTCTGAGCTCCAGGCACTTCCCTCCACTCTCACTCAGGTCTAGAGGCCTGTCCCACAGGAGTCCAGATTCTTGGGTGTTTCTCAAAGGCTGTGGACAGGGCCTGGACTGCAGCTGGACTAATGCTGATTCTGTGGCATGGAAGTGAGGAGAGGATGGTCGGCTGAGAGGGAACCACACCAGAGCAGCGGTGCCCTGAGGCGCAAAATAGCAGCGGTTTTTGGCAACAATAGGGCTCACCCCCGGATATTCCGAAGCCACACCCCCTGTCTCTCTGGGCAAACAGAGGAGTCCAGGCATCTTCTCAGGTGCCAACCACCCCGGAACATATCTGGGAAGGAAACGCAGGCCCCGTGAGTAAAGGGTTTGCCAGCCTAGGTGGAGCACAGTGCCAGCTGACTACCAGAGTGAGGCTGACACAGAGGACTGCTTTACTTAGCCTAAGATGCACCCAGCCCTCAGGGGATCATCAGCCTAGACAAAGGAGTGCAGGAGGCTAGAACTGACAGCTAACTTAGCTGCGAATACAAACCATTGCAGCAGCAAAGACAGGGCCTGAGGCGCAGGTTCTGTGAACTCAAAACAGCTTATCTTCTGCAGGGAAATTTAGCCAGGACAGAAACAAATTCCACAAAGATGTTCTGTTCGGTCAGTAACATCAATCAGGGGTGGGGCTGAAACTGAGTGAACACCACTCTGCCTCCATCAAGCGCCCGAGGTTCTCAGGCCTCACTTCCCCCTGTTGGATAGAGGCAGAGAACAGCAGCCTGGCTGAGCAGATATAGATTTCCTTGTGATTCAGGCAGATGCAACCCCCTAGAGCAGGGGTGGCGAACACGCGGCTCTCGAGCCGCATGCGGCTCCCAGCCAAAATGAATGCAGCTCTTTGCCTCTTATCATTATTTTGTATACTGTGGCTCTTTGCCAAGTTTGGATTTTGTTATGCTGCTTCTGAGGAGGG
>CAUYPK010169555.1:0-33991 GCA_963574355.1 Loris lydekkerianus
GTCTTAAAAAAAAAAAAAAAAAAAAAAAAAGGCATGTTCCAGAAAAATAGTATTTTGTTTACCCATTGTTTCCTTTTCCTTTCTTTTTTGTATGTCAGCTCTGGGGTGGAGAAGGAACAAAGAAATCTGCAAATGGTTGTGATCAATTAGTTGTAATCACTACAGCACTCAGACTAGTCACTTGTTGCATATTGAAATACAGAGATGTTTCCTGTCCTAGCATATCCAGTCATCTGTAAATGACGAAAAAATAGAAATCAATGGCTGAGCTCAGTGGCTCACACCTGTAATCCTAGTACTCTGGGAGGCTGAGGTGGCTGGATTGTTTGAGCTCAGGAGTTTAAGACCAGTCTGAGAAAGGGCAAGACCCTGTCTCTACTAAAAAAAGAAATAGCTGGGTGTTATGGTGGGCAAGTGTAGCCACAGCTACTCAGGAGGCTGAGGCAAGAGGATCGCTCAAGCCCAAGAGTTTGAGGTTGCTGTGAGGTATGACACCACCATGGCACTCTACCCAGGGTGACAGAGTGAGACGCCATTTTTGGAGATACGGTCTTACTATGTTGCCCTTGGTAGAGTGCTGTGGCATCACAGCTCACAGCAACCTCAAATTCTTGTGCTTAAGCAATTCTCTTGCCTCAGCCTCCCAAGTAGCTGGGACTACAGGCACCCGCTACAACGCCCAGTGAGCGCTCTCTCTCTATAATATATATATATATTTTTTTAGTTGTCATTTTTTTTGTTGTAGTTGTCCATTGTTGTTTAGCAGGCCTGGGCCAGGTTAGAACCCACTAGCCCCAGTGTATGCTGCCGACGCTCTAACCACTGAGATAGGTGCCGAGCCATGATTTTTTTTTTTTGAAAGAAGCCATATAGTTATGGTCTCATCAAACCTTCCAACATACGCTCCAATTCTAACAGACTTCAGGATGTTCAACATTTTTTCAAAGAAAAATTTTTCAAAGTTTTATTAATCTGTGAAGTAATTTGTAGAAGAGCACTTGTGCATGAAAGACAGGATCAATTAATTTTATAGCATTTGTTTTGTTTCAACAAAACATTTATAGGGCCAGGCACCGTGGCTTGCAGGTGGATTGCCTGAGCTCACAGGTTTGAGACCAGCTTGAGCCAGAGCAAGACCCTGCCTCTAAAAATAGCTGCGTGTTGTGTTAGGGCGCCTGTAGTCCCAGCTACTTGGGAGGTTGAGGCAGGACAATCATTTAAGCCCAAGAGTTTGAGGCTGCTGTGAGCTGTGACGCCACAGTATTCTACCAAGGGCAACAAAGTAAGACTGTCCCCAAAATAAACGAACAAAAAAAACATCATTTACAGTTAGTCCCTGCATTAGAGAAATTCAGCGTAAGCCAGTGAGTTTTCCTTAGTTTGTCAAAGGCTGGGGGAGAACCAATCTAAGCCCCTAGTATTAATCTATCCAACCATCCATCCATCATTGAATCCCAAAGGAGCAACACTGAAACATGCCGTGACCTGAAGACAAATTCGAAGAATTCCAATATAACTTCAAGTACCTAGAAAAGTGCATGAGCACACATATGAAAGACTTTAACCCTAAAAACAATACACGGGCCTTGGCTAGGGTAACAGTACTGAAAGAGCCACTGAAAAATCAGTTCTCTTTGGCTGCCTATTAACATATCTTTTGGAAATGATTAGAATGTTCTTCAGCTTCCCCTAGGTTGGGTTATTGACTCATTCTCAAGCTACAGTGATTCACTACTAACACTTTAAATAAGGGCTTTACAATCACCACTTCCATCTGTTACCATTTTTGTTCAACATGAAAAACACCTTGGCTACGCTGCCCGCTACACTATGTGCCAGATCATGAAAAACACCCACAATGTAGACAAGCTATTATGAACTTTAATGACAAGATAACTAGAAGGTAAAATAATTAAAGTTCCTGATGCCACAGAAACTTAAATTGCTTCCTCAAATACACAGAGAGCAACAGTTCTCAAATTTGCCTTGCAAGCTAGTCTCCCTTCTGAATGATAACCAGTGAGGCCACAATTCAGTAAAAGCACTCAAAGCACCTTACCCAGTCAGGTACGTACTGAGCCTTTAATAAGCAGAAAGTTGAGAAAAAATAAAATGCATTCTATGAAGTTTTAAAACTCCCCTAATTCCAGGAGATGTGCAAAATTGTGTGTAAATATTAAGCTATGCTGCTTTATTAAATAATTTAAATTCGTTTAAATAGTATTCACGTAATGATACCAGATCAAGAGGTTCTTTTACCTTGTGCCATCACCTCTTTCCACAAAGGCTTAATATCTGTATCATGAAATGCTATTTTAAGTTCTCTTTGAAATGGATATTTCCAGAAGCCTCCCTTTTTTTTTCTTTTCAGAAACCTCATTTCTTTGGGGATGCAGGAGTCCTAAACTATGATTTGGGGGGCCATTTTCTTTTAAGAAAGGAATCTATTTAACAAGCTCTAAGAATCTAAAGTACATTTGGTGGCCATTAGTGACAGAATAGTGAGAGGTTCTGTGTTAGTACCTTTCATAAAAAACTAAAGCTTACCCATTCCTCCCGTAAGATTCCCTCTGCATTTCTACAGGAATAGAAAACAATGATACAGAGTTCCCCCACTCGGGATTGGACAGAGACCCCTAAATCAGTCTCATCACAGACCCATCACTAGGCACAAACAGGCCCTTTCCTGGCCTCATTCTCTGGACCCAAACACGCTCATAAAAAGCCAGGCTGCCTCTCTAGGAACAAGAGAGCAGAGAAGCCTGCCTCAGGCAGGACCATATTCTTCTGAACTGTGGCAGTTTTTAAATTAACTTCTGCCCAAGCTCCCAGCGCCAAACTGTTGCAACACACTCCAGACATACATTTCATCTCCCCAAAACCCCTACCTGCAGGATAGGAAATACAGTATATAAACCCCTAGGGCCTAGAGAAAAGGCCTGCAGGGGCTGTCCACTTGGGGGTCCCCTCCACTATCAGAGGTTCTGTTCTGTTCTTTCACTTATTTATCTTCTAGTAAATTCTGTCCTTTCTCTTACTTGTGTGGTCCATGGATTAATTCAGCAAATCTGAGATCAAGGACTCGGCAGAGAGAAATTCAGCTACAATAATATTGTCCAGGATCAGATATCAAATTCTATACATATCATAGGCTTTTCAAGGGTGGCATAATTAAAAAGTTAGAGAAAGCTTAATTATTTTCTACCATAGACAAACAAAAAAGAAAGAAAATGTATAAAAGGGATAATTCCTTCCTTAGAATGATCATATTCTTTGAGAACACAGGTGATGTTTTAATTATTGTAACATTTAAAAAGAGCTACACAAAACTGCTTCTCATAACCAATTCAAACAAATATGCACAAAACTTTTAGAACCTATAAAATACTCCATTTTAACTAGCACACCCAGATACATGCTATTCACTTATCCTGTATACTTTTTCTACTTTCAAGACGGACATGATAGGCTGGGCAAAATGATTCACACCTGTAATCCTAGCACTCTGGGAGGCTGAGGTGGGTGGACTGCCTGAGCTCACAGATTTAAGACCAGCCTGAGTAAGGCTGAGACCCCGTCTCTAAAAACAACCAGGTGTTGTGTCAGGCACCTGTACTCCCAGCTACTTAGGAGGCTGAGGCAAGAGAATAGCTTGAGCCCAAGAGTTGGGAGGTTGCTGTGAGCTATGACACCATAGCACTCCACCCAGGGTGACAAAGTGAGACTGTCTCAAAACAAACAAAAAACCAGGAGAGAGACATGAGGGGGTTTTATAGGACCTCAAATACAGACCATTTCATTAAGAAAATGGGCATCAGAGTTCAAGGTGTTAACAACCTTTTCCTAAGCATTTCTAACAAATGGAGACAACCTGTTAACTGTTAACAAGCAAAATTACCCTCTGCTGCTAGAGTGGAGGCAAGTTTAGTAATTGCCACACTCCTTTGCATCCTGGGGACAGCTGTGGGGCTACAGAAGACAGGTTCAGGCCGTGAGGGCTGGGGGCAGGGCAGCTAGGCAGAGCCCCTGCAGGCAGAGACAGACAAGCCCAGCCTTGCTCCGCCTATAGTTTTCTTTAAGTATCTACACGCTGCTCTGTGTGGAACATCAGCACATTCGTCCCACAAAACTGTCACAACCTGCTGAGAAGAGAGAGACTTAAAAGGGCTAAATGATAAGATGTATTTATGCAAACAAAGGGTTTGTCAGACCTGCAATTCCACACAAGAACAAGTTCCTGATTGAATGTAGCATTTAAAAAAAAATTTCCTTTACTTTTTTCTTTTTTTGCAGGGGGAGAGGGAGGGACAGAGTCTCACTGTATCGCTCTCGGTAGAGTGCTGTAGCATTATGGCTCATAGCAACCTCTAACTCTTGGGCTTAAGAGATTCTCTTGCCTCTGCCTCCCAAGTAGCTGGGACTACAAAAGCCAGCTACTTTGTTGGCTATTTTGTTGTGGTTGTTGATGAAGCTGTCATTGTTGTTTATCAGGTATGGGCCAGGTCTGAACCCGCCAGCCTTGGTGTACGTGGCCGACACCCTAACAACTGAGCTATGGGTGCTGAGCCTAAATGTAGCATTTAAAGAAGAAATCTAGGCCGAGTGCGGTGGCTCATGCCTGTAATCCCAGCATTCTGGGAGGATCACCTAATGTCACCAATTAAGAGACCAGCCTGAGCTATAGCGAGACCTTGTCTCTAAAAATAGCCAGGTGTTGTGGCAAGTGCCTGTAGTCCCAGCTACTTGGGAGGCTAAGGCAAAAGAATCACCTGAGCCCAAAAGTCTAAGGGTGCTCTGAGCTATGATGTCAGAGCACTCTACAAGGGGCGACAAAGTGAGACTCTGTCAAATAAATAAATAAGAAATCTGTGTACCATTTCATGATTCTGGGCCAGTCACAGTACTGACAGAACATCATCCCATGCTGCTTAGACAGAGAAGGGTGACCAGGCATTCTCTTGCCCACAATAATACATAGTTATCCAAATCAGGAAAGCAATCAGATGTATTAAATGATCAACTAAGATATGACTACTGTTTACAGCTACAGAATGGTATCATTAAGGCCTTTTGATTCCTCTTCATCACAGTAAATGGATTTTAATTGTCATTAATGTCCATGCATAATAAGATCTATAATGGTGAAGGCTATCACAAGTGACTAGACCCAAAATTGTTTCCTCTAGTTCAATTTTCATCAAGCTAATGGTCTATAGCTCTGGGAGAAAAAGTTAAGCCAGTTAAAAATATTATACAGTCATCCCTTGGTAAACATGGGGGAACTATCTCCAAATCTGTGCCCACTCAAGTCCTCCATGGCTGACTACGAACTTGCAGGTATGAAAAGTCAACACTTCCTATACATGTGGGTTTCACATCCCACTAATACAGTATTTCTGATTTGCGCTTGGTTGGGAAAAAATCCACGTGAGTGGAACGATGCAGTTCAAACCTGTGTTGTTCAAGGGTCAACTGTACTTCCTTTATCAAATGGCTGTCTGTATTTCCTAGGGTTTTTTGTTTGTTTTTTTTTTAGACAAGGTCTCACTCTGATGCCTGGGCTAGAGTGTAGTTGTGTCATCACAGTTCATTGTAACCTCAAATTCCTGGGCTCAAGCAATGCCCCCACTTCAGCCTCCTGAGTAGCTTAGAGTACAGGCATGCACCACCATGCCCAGCTAATTTCTAAAACTTTTCTTTTTTTGAGACAGTCTCATCTTGTTGCCCTCCATAGAGTACCATGGCATCACAATTCACAGCAACCTTAAACTCTTGGGCTTAAGTGATTCTCTTGCCTCTACCTCCAGAGTAGCTGGGACTACAGGTGCCTGCCACGACACCTGTTTTTTTTTTTGTTTTTTTTGTTTTGTTTTTTTCCTTTTTAAGAGATGAGATCTCACTCCGGGTCAGTCTGGTCTCAAGCCTGTGAGCTCGGGTAATCCACCCACCTTGGCCTCCCAGAGGGCTAGGATTATAGGCATGAGTCACCGTGCCTGGCCAACTTTTAAAACTTTTTTGTAGAGCTGGGGTCTCACTATTTCCCAGGATGATCTCCATTCAACTCCTGGCCTCAAGTGATCCTCCCACTTTGCCCTCCCAAACTACGAGGATTACAGGTATAAGCCACCATACCTGGCCTTTTCTGGCTGTACTATACACTTAAGTTGTTAGAACTTTCCACAGAGGGTATGAAAATGTGTACAATATTCTTTTCCTTCAGATTTTCCCTCTTCGATTGCCCTATCAGTCTGGGATTTTCCCCTACCACCTTCCTTGCCTGGGTGTACTGATTCCTAGATTTCACGTCTTTCTCATTCCTGGTTTTTATGCTAGTGTACCATCAAGGACTTTTCCAAGAAAGGTGTTTGAGAGGCAAACACTCTCATACTGGAATGTCTGGAAATGTCTTGATTCAGTTTATACTTGAATGTTTCTTCAGGGGGGGTAGAATTCAACAAAATTCTAGGCTAAACAGCAATTTTCTCTCAGAACTTGAAAGACATTGTTTTCTAGCTGGCACAGTGGCTCACGCCTGTAATCCTAGCACTTTGGGAGGCTGAGGCAGGTTGATCACTTGAGCTCAGGAGTTCATGACCAGTCTGAGCAACAGCAAGACCTTGTTTCTATTAAAAATAGAAAAACTAGCCCAGCATGATGGCACATACCTATAGTCCCAGCTACTCGGGAGACTGAGGCAAAGGATCACTCAAGTCCAAGACTCTGAGGTCGCTATGAGCTATGATGCTATGGCACTCTACCGAGGGTGAAAGAGTGAGAATGTCTTAAAAAAAAAAAAAAAAAAAAAGACAGATGTTTTCTGGTATTCAGAGTCGTATAAGCAACTCTGGTTGGTAGTCTTACCATTTCATTATCGTTTCTAGATGCTTTTATTTTTTATTTTTAAACTTTTTTTTTTTTTGCAGTTTTTGGCCAGGGCTGGGTTTGAACCCGCCACCTCAGGCATGTGGGGCCAGCGCCCTACTCCATTGAGCCACAGGCGCCGCTGTCTAGATGCTTTTAGAACCTTCTCTTTCTTCTTGTCATTTTGAAATTTCACAAAGTGTCTTTTTATTCGCCATTCTTGGTGGGCCCTTCCTATCTAAAACTTCACATCATCAGCTACGGAAGGTTAACTTTTTCTTTTTAAATTTTTTTTTTTAATTTTGGCTCAGTGCCTGTAGCGCAGCGCCTAGGGTGCCAGCCACATACACTGGAGCTGGTGGGTTTGAATCCAGCCAAGACCTGCCAAACAATAATGACAACTACAACCAAAAAATTAAAAAAAAAAAAAAAAAAAAAAAAAAAGCTGGGCGTTGTGGCAGGCGCCTGTGGTCCCAGCTTTTGGGGAGGCTGAGGCAAGAGGATCGTTTAAGCCCAGGAGTTGGAGGTTGCTGTGAGCTGAGATGCCACAGCACTCTACCCAGGGCAATAGCTTGAGGCTCTGTCTTAAAAAAAAAAAAAAAAAAAATTAAAATTTTTTAGTGTTTTTTCTTCCACTTGCACTCTTCTCTTTCTGAAACTTTTTTTCTTTTTTTTTTCTAACTAAAGAAAAATGCTTTTAGAGACATCTTGCTATTTTGCCCAGGCTGGATTCAAATTTGTGGGCTCAAGTGATCCTCCCACCTCAGCCTTCTAAGTAGCTGGGGCTAGAGTGATTTTCAACTGGTGTGCCATGCAAAATTTTAAAGATAATTAAATTATTTTGAAAGAAGTTCAAAGACCTAAGTATATATTTTTTAACTCCTTTTTTTAATCAACATAATTTAAGTGTGCCGTGGAAATTTAACTATAGGGTCAATTGTGCTGAGAGATAAAAAAGGTTGAAAAACACTAGACTCAAGGAGGCATGTGCCCCTATGCCCAGCATGGAATAACAGTCAATTACCAAATCTTTTGGAAGCCCTCAGTGAGTTCTAACTATAGTTTCCTAGTCCATTCACTCTCCAACTTTCGTAGATAACTAATACACGCCTTCTCCAATCTCCTTAGGCCTCAACAGCCCTTTCCAGTAGATGATCTTATTTCCTATTTGACTGAAAATACAGAAGCAACCAGCTCTTTAAAAGTTCTCACCACATCCACATACTGCTTTTACCTGTGTCCTTACTTCTATCCATGCCCATAGCTAAACCAAATTCTACATCGGTGCTGGACGCCATCTCTTTTTGCCTGCTCAAGAACATCAACCTAGTTATTTTCCTTTCTTTCTTCCACATCATCAGTTTTTTCTGGTCTCCATCGGATCTTTCCTATCACTGAATAAAAATGTTGCCATTCCTTTCACCTTTGGGAGTAGGGTAAGAACAGACTTCTTTGCACTTTCCTGCCTCCTTTCTCTCCATCCCTTTACATCAAAAGTCCTTGGAACACTTACCTATACTGTCTCCACATTCTTTCTCCCTCCTCCAATATCTTATTATAAAAACTTTCAAACATAGAGGAAAGTGAAAACAATTTTACACTGAACAGTTATCTACCACCTAAAGTATATTACCAGCATTACTAGCCTTATCAGATACCTATCCATCTGTACATTTCTCTATCCTTCTATTAATCTATCTTAGTTTTCCAGGCATTTCAAAGTTATACACATGAGTATACTTTCCCCTAAATATTTAGTGCACCAACTATTATCTATAGTTAAAAAAAAAATTTTTTTTTTTTTTGAGACAGAGCCTCAAGCTGTTGCCCTGGGTAGAGTGCTGTGGCATCACAGCTCATAGCAACCTCCAACCCCTGGGCTTAAGCAATTCTCTTGCCTCAGCTTCCCAAGTAGATGGGACTACAGGTTCCTGCCACAATGCCCGGCTATTTTGTTTTGTTTTGTTTTGTTTTGGTTGTAGTTGCCATTGTTGTCTGGCAGGCCCGGGCTGGATTCACACCTACCAGCTCTTGTGTATATGGCTGGCACCTTAGCCACTTAAGCTACAGGGGCCAAGCCTATAAATATTAATATTAATTTATATCTAAAGTTTATATAACCATCACTACTGAGACATGGAACATGTCCATCATCCCAGCAAGTTTCCTCATCCAATTTCCCCGCCACCTACCCTCTCTGAATCTCCTCCAAGCTTCTGCTCTCACCACTTTGCTGGAACTACTCACAAAGGGTATGATATGTGGCCTGGCTTCATCTGACTTGGCCTGTGGGCAGCTTATTACAGAAGTGATCACATCCTTTCTCTTGAGACACTTTCAGGCTGCCAGGACAGATCAATGCCCTGGTATTCTTGTCTCCTAACTAGCCACTTGTTTGGTCTCCTTGGCTAATTTCTTCTAGTATCTCACTAACTTTTTTTTTTTTTTTTTTAATCTCACTAACTTTTAATGGTTAATGCACCTCAAGGGGTCAGGTACAGTGGTGCTGGTGCCTGTAGTCCCAGCTACTTGGGAGGCTGAGGCCGGAGGATATTTTTTTGTTGTTGTTGTTGCAGTTTGGCTGGGGCTGGGTTTGAACCCACCACCCTCCATATGTGGGGTCGGCACCCTACTCATTGAGCCATAGGCGCCGCCCAAGCAGGAGGATCTCTTGAGCTCAGGAGTATGGGGTTGCAGTGAACTAAGATGACATCACTGCACTCTAGGTCCAGCAACAAAGACCTTGTCTCGAATAAAATAAAATGAAATAAAATGTAAGCCAGAACTGTGATAGGCAAGAGGAGTCTAAGAAGACATGATGGGATCCTGGAAAGAAAAAGGACATTAAAGAAAAACTAAGGCAATCTCAATAGAGCATTAATTTTAGTCAATAATATATTGATATTGGTTCATTAATTATAATACAGTTAGTAATAGGGGAAGATAGATGTGGTACATATGGTAACTCTTTGTACGTACAACTTACTGCAAATCTATAACTGTTCTGAAAAAAAAAAAAAAAAAAAAGTTTGTTTTAAATTTAGACTCATGTCATCCAGCTTTAAATCCTTCTATGGCTTTCCTTTCCTCCAATATCTAGTGCTCCTTGGTCATGTTCAAAACTGAGGTAATGCAAAAGCAGGCTAGATTTCTATGGCTATGGGTTGAAATAAAATTCTATGGATGTTGGGCCTGTGGCTCAAAGGAGTAGGGCGCTGGCCTGATATGCCCGAGGTGGCAGGTTCAAACCCAGCCCTGGCCAAAAACTGCAAAAAAAAAAAAAAAAAATCTATAGATGTTGAAAATGGAAAGACTCTGCTTAATAATGAGTGCACAGGGACCTAGCTGCTGCAGATAGCTTTGAGAAAAGCAGCTGAATACTACTATTTCCAATGCCATTAGCTTTTGGGGAGACAATTTAGCCTAAGAAGTATTGTTTATTACCTTTAATGACAATATCATCCCCCAAGGACAGTTCTACTGTTGCTGTTGACAACAAATGCTCTCCCATCCTATCATGACCTCCCCTTAGACAAGCAGATCTGTTTATTCTTCTTTGTGTTTTTCCCTTTTAGGATAATTCCCTGAATGTCCAGTACTAAACACTCAACAAAATTTGGAAGGGAATGGGGAATAGCAGATAAATAATGGAAAGTGGCTATAATGAGTTTAAAACAAACAAAAAATGCACCCCACCCATACTGTAGGAGATATTCAGTAACATGCACTAGAACTCTGGCCAAATGTTAAAGAATTTTTTACCTGGCCAGCACAGTGGCTCACTCCTGTAATCCTAGCACTCTGGGAGGCCGAGAGGGTGGATCTATTGAGCTAAGGAATTGGAAACCAGCCTGAGCAAAAGCCCACACCCTATCTCTAAAAATAAATAGCTGAGTGTTGTGGTGGGCTTTAGTAGTCCCAGTTACTCAGGAGGCTGAGGCAAAAGGATTGCTTGAGTCCAAGGTTTTGAGGTTGCTGTGAGCTGCGATACCACAGCCCTCTACTCAGGGTAAGAAATGAGACTCTCTCTCCAAAGAAAAGTGAATAAATAAATAAATGAAAGGATTTTTTTCCCTAACAAAAGCTATTACTATACTAAAGCTATTTCTATACTTGCTGTGTACGCAAAGGATGGAGAAGATCAATTCTAGGGAGCTCACCTCTGTACAACACAGTAAACACCATCATTTGGAATAAATTGATAGCATTTTCAGACTGGTATGAATATGCATGGCACTGAATGTGATGCTCTGCATGACTGGAACCTCACCTAACAGTCTTGTCGCCTGATACTTCCCGCTTGAACTCTTAAGTTCCAACAATACCAAAGCTACTTGCAGTTTCCCAAGGGCCAGGATAGTTCATGACTTTCAGACTGGAATATACTGTTCTTTCTACCTAAAATGGGAAAATTAACACCTTACTTGAAGGTCACTTTCTCTCTACCACTGAAGATTATTATTTTCACGGTTCCATCATCACACTTGTCTCTAATTACTTGTCTTCTCTACTAGATTGACCAACTTGAGGGCAGGAGCCTCACCTATTTATCTTGGTATCCTCAAGAACATTCAATTAAGTGTCTGATTTGTCTTGCAAAGAAAAATCTTTGTTGAAAAATCAGTATGCTATAAAAATACTGTAATTATTTCTGCCTTAAATGATAAACTCTCCCCCAAATATAAATGAGATGTGATTATTATATAATAACTTTTTTTTTTGTTTGTTTTTTGAGCCTGAGTCTCACTATCTTGCCCTTGGTAGGGTGCAGTGGCGTCATAGCTCATAGCGACCTCAAATTCTTGGGCCTATGTGATTCTCTTGCCTCAGCCTCCCAAGAGGCTGGGACTACAGGCGCCTGCCACAATGTCCAGCTATTTTTGGGGGGTGGGGGGAGGGTTGTAGTTGTCATTGTTCTTTGGCAGGCCCAGGCTGGGTTTGAACCTGCCAGCTCCGGTATATGTAGCTGATGCCCTAGCTGCTGAGCTACAAGCAAGTACCAAGCCTATTATGTAATAACTTTTTATGCCTAGTTTTCTTTTTGTTCACAGTAAGCAAATGCCTCAATAGCTTAAATCTCAAAAATATAGTTTTAACAGATTGCAAGCTCCCCTCCCCCAACTACTGTCTTCGAAAGACAATTCTGGACATCAGGGAACAGTTTTATATGAAATTGGAATAATTCCTGGTACTTTTAAGCCCTTCACACATAAGAATCAAAGGACCAGATGGGATTTTAGGAGATTTTCCAATCCACTTTCCTATCATAAAGCCTAGTAACCGAAGTCACAAATTCAGGCAAGGTAATTATCTCATTTTAGAAGGCTTCCACAGAACTATCCTTAAGAACCCACACAAAGTAATCCCCTACCCATGCAATTTAGGTCAAACTCAGCACTAGTTCGAACAGAACAGCAAAACACCACCATGGCCACATGGGTATGCACACTACAGGGTGATCTAACATAAAAGCAAAGTGTAGTAAAGCAAAAAGAACACAGGGACCTACTGGCATCACCTCCACTGCTTCTACTAACTTTGCTGTGGCAACTTGCCTTCTCTGGACCTCAAATAAATCCCTTGTAAAATAAGAGCCCTATGGGCCTGGGTGACCATTTTTGGCTAGGAATTTTGAGGCCAGCCTGGGCAACATAGTTGAGACTCTGTCTCTACACCCGACCCCTCACCTCCCCAAAAGGCCAGGCATGATGGCATGCCCCTGTAGTCCCAGCTACTTTAAGACAGCTGAGCCAGAGATTACTTGAGCCTAGGAGTTCAAGATTTTAGCAGGCTAGGATTGCAACACTGCCTTCTAGCCTGGGAAACAGAGCAAAACCCTATCTCTTTAAAACAAACAAACAAAAAAAACATTAAGAAAAGAAAACAAAGCTGAAAAAGAGACCTGTCCTATAATACTATGTTCTTTTAACTTTATGTTTAGAAAGGCACAATATATGGTATACTTGTTCCATGATCTTTCTATGTATATTATAGACAATCCTTCTTAGAGAGCCAGAGAGGGTATTTTTATTTTACAGATAAACAAACCAAGGCCCTCCTGACCAAAACTGTAATTTGATTCAAACTCAGGCCTCTTTTGTTCTCAAAAACAATTTGCTGGGGCGGCCCCTGTAGCTCAGTGGGTAGGGTTCTGGCCACATAGTTCCAGGCTGGTAGGTTCGAACCTGACCCAGGCTAGCTAAACAACAATGACAATTGCAACAAAAAATAGCTGGGTATTGTGGTGGGCGCCTGTAGTCCCAGCTACTTGGGAGGCTGAGAACTTGGGAAGCAAGAGAATCGCTTAAGCCCATAGTTTCAGGTTACTGTGAACTATGAAGCCACGGCACTCTACCAAGGGTGACATGATGAGACTGTCTAAAAAAAAACAACAAAAAACAACCAATTTGCTAACCTGCCTCCTTTAAAAAAGGAAAAGCAAACAAACTAAACTACAAGGAAGATACAAATGCCTGTCTTTCCTCCAGGCAATACGAGGACAGAAAAATAGGTCAAGATGGTCTACTGTGCCATGGGAAAGCGGAAGGAAAGGGTAAGAAAATGGACCCAAACACCTGATTCTTAAAATGTCCTCATAAATTGTATCATCTCCTTACTAACTGCTTAGTTTATACTGCTTTCCTCGTGTATCTAGGCTCATCACATTACCAAGGCACTGAGCGATCTACTTGCAAAACACCAAACACCATAAACAGACTTGTAAGAGAAGCATTCTAAACAGTTTGAGGAACCACTCTAAAAATCACTGAGTGGGGAGGAGCAACTCATGCCAGGCAGTAAACTCCATCAAATTAGAGGGGAAAATCTGCCCAAATTATTAAATGTTAATATTTCTGAAAACATCATGATTTCATGAGCAAAATATATCAAGCGAATTATAAATGTCTGTTTCTAACTGAGCAGCTCCACTCATAGGGATTATTGAAATCAGTATTCATTTTCACAGCTTATTTTCACATTTAAAGCAACCTCTACATTCTCTGAGATAGAAGAAGTATATAGTTTTTCAAGCAGTGCATGTATTCCTGATAAGTGTTAGAACCATATACTGTACTATGATAATCCTAAGAGCACCCAGAAGCAATTCTAAAGCACTTCAGGACAGTTTAGAGATGAGAAAAGTGGCTTGGCGCCTGTGGCTCAAGCGGCTAAGGCTCCAGCCACATACACCTGAGCTGGCAGGTTCAAATCTAGCCCAGGCCCACCAAACAACAATAACAACTACAACCAAAAAAAAAAAAAAAAGGCCGGGCGTTGTGGCGGGTGCCTGTAGTCCCAGCTACTTGGGAGGCAGAGGCAAAAGAATTGCGTAAGCCAAGGAGTTGGAGGTTGCTGTGAGCTGTGACGCCACTGTACTCTACCCAGGGCAACAGCTTGAGGCTCTGTCTCAAAAAAAAAAAAAAAAAAAAAAGGGGGGGATGAGAAAAGTAAAGAAGACAAGGCACCTCAGATGACTTGGGACACTATAGGTCCTCAATGGGGATAGCCCTGCTCATCTCCGTCATTTTATTCTTTTTTATTTTTTTTTTCTTTTTGGCAGTTTTGGCCAGGCCTGGGCTTGAACCCACCACCCCCGGTATATGGGGCCAGCGCCCTACTCCTTGAGCCACAGGCGCCACCCATCAGTCATTTTATTCTTATCATCCCCTTCAACAGCCTTTTCAGACATTTTTTCCCTAATTACAACTTCTCATAAAATTTTGATGCCATAGATAAAGAAACATGTATCTATTTATATACTGTATCATATAACTGTGCTTCATACATAAAAAGAATAAGGTTTTTTTCATCTTCCGAGAACCAAATTTCAACCCCTTGGAGGAGAAATCAAGACCCAGTTCACTGACTCTACCAAATTATTCATAATACACATAAGTCAAGAATTATTAAAAATTTGGAAGCTAATTTCACATGTATCCTTGTAAGATGCACCGCAGGTGTGGTCCCACCGATTAACCTCCCTCCACCCATCCTCCCTCTCCCCTTTCCCCTTCTTCTTGGGCTATAATTGGGTTATAGCTTTCATATGAAAGCCATAAATTGGTTTCATGAAATTTACTCAGTATAGAATATAAATGTCTTAACACAATAACTAAGAAAATGCCGTGAAGGCTATGTTAACCAGTTTGATGGAAATATTTCAAATTGTATATAAAACCAGCACATTGTACCCCATGATTGCATTAATATACACAGCTATGATTTAATTTAAAAAATTGGAAGCTGGTAGATATTTTTAAATGTGTCTATTTTTATAAACAAGCAAAAAATACAAGCATCAAATAATTTTCAATTTGGTATTTTTAATTATTGGGTGTTAAGACATGAAAAACAGAAACAAAAGTTCTATCTGCTATAAAATTTATCCCACTGGTCCCATTAGCTTCATGGACTTTGTCTTGCCTTTAAAAATTCTAAAACTACATACACTCCCACCCACAGCATCATGCTTTTGTGTACAGAATCTAGCCAGCTTGCCTCTGCTCCTTTGCGGGTACCTAAATACAATGTTGTGTGGGCCAGTCTTAAAAAGGGCAGAACAGCCTCCCACCCCAGCCAAGTTCACCAATTACTAATGTAATAAATACTGACATGACAGTCAAATTAAAAAGTATAGTTGAATGCTAAAGCCTTTCCGATTTAGGGGAGAAGTAAGAAATATAAATTTAGGGGATGGACAGGAAAAAAAAAATTAAAATTTGAAGGGGAAATAAGTGTTGGAGATGCCCAACAGAAAGTATAAAACCCTTTTAAAAGACCAGCAGAGAGTTTGTTCTGGACACCATATTGCATTATCTATTCCTGCCACAAAGTATGTTTATCTGTCTAATTTGGGGAAGGGGAATTTTCCATCATAGATCTCCTGATTTCTAACTTTAAAAGTCAAGAGGTCATTTTTCAAAGATTTTGAGTATAGTACCTCACTTAAATTATCTTCTTTAGTCAACATGTCCTTCTCTACTCACCCATAAATAAGTAGCTGCCAGGACATCTCTAAATTCAGGGGCTAGGTTACTCTAATTTCCACTCATAGCAGCATCTTCTACTTCTAAACTTTGTCTTTGGAATATCTTTTCCACTTAGTCAGTACCATGCGCTAACTGATCGTGCAACTGGAGCACTATCTTTTCCCCTTTGGAAAACTATGTGGATTGTGCACAGAACAGCAGTAGATACACTGTTTGACCATTATTTCAGCGATTCAAAAGGACAACAAATACAAGAAGTATATTTGCAGATGAAATAACAACTCTGGGGCAGCGCCTGTGGCTCATTGAGTAGGGCAACAGCCCTATATACCTGGGGTGGCGGGTTTGAACCCAGCCCCGGCCAAACCACAACCAAAAAATAGTTGGGTGTTGTAGTAGGCGCCTGTAGTTCCAGCTACTTGGGAGGCTGAGGCAAGAGAATCAGCTAAGCCCAAGAGCTGGAGGTTGCCGTGAGCTGTGATGCCATAGCACTCCACCAAGGGTAACAAAGTGAGACTCTGTCTCTAAAAAAAAAAAAGAAATTACAACTCTGGCAGGGTATGCTGGCTCACATCTGTAATTCTAACCCTCTGGGAGGCTAAGGCAGGTGGATTCTTGAACTTAAGAGTTTAAGACGAGCCTGGGCAAGAGCGAGACTCCTGTCTCTGCTAAAAATAACTGGATGTTATGGCAGGTGCCTTTAGTCCCAGCTACTCAGGAGGCTGAGGCAAGAGGATCACTCAAGCCCACAAGTTTGAGGTTGCTGTGAGCTATGATCCCATAGCACTCTACCCAAGGCAACACAGTCAGACTATGTCTCAAAAAAGAAAACACAAAACAAATAAGGAAAAAGAAATTACAATTCTGAGTCTTTGTTGAGCTTAAATCAGCCAAAGAACACAAAGATACAGCCGACATGGTGTGCAAACAAAGGAGTCCAAACAGTGACTGTGTACCAGGAAACCGACGTAAGATATTCCTGGTAAAGTTTTATAATGGCCTCATTTATTTTCAGGGATCGCAGGAATGCTTCCACAGCACTACTCACTGCTGGCTCCTCTTTAAACGTTTGGCATTCCACAAGATTCTCTTTTTGATATTGTTCTATCTCTAGAGTTTAACTTAAAAAAAAGTTCATTTGGTGGGCAGTGTCCCTCGCTCAGTGAGTAGGGCATCAGCCACATACACCAAGGCTGGCAGGTTCAAATCCAGCCAGGGGCAGCTAAGAAATCAAAAATGACAACTGCAACAGAAAAATAGCTGGGCATTGTGGCAGGCACCTGCAGTCCCAGCAACTTGGGAGGCTGAGGCAAGAGAATGGCGTAAGCCCAAGAGTTTGAGGTTGCTGTGAGCTGTGACACGACGGCACTCTACCTAGGATGACATAGTGAGACTCTGTCTCAAAAAAAAAAAAAAAAAAAAGTTAACTTGGGTGGTGCCTGTACCTCAATGGTTAGGGTGCTGGCCACATGATCCGGGGCTGTTGTGTTGGAACCCAGCCTAGGCTTGCTAAACAAACAAACAAACAAAAGCCAGGTATTGTGGCAGGTGCCTGTAGTCCCAGCTACTAGGGAGGCTGGGGCAAGAGAACTGCTTGAGCCCAAAAGTTTGAGGTTGCTGTGAGCTATGATGCCACAGCACTCTACCAAGGGTGACAAAGTGGTACTATGTCTCAACAACACCAACAACAAAAAATAGTTCACTTGGCCAGGCACAGTGGCTCATGCCTATAATAGCAGCACTCTAAGAGGCCAATGAGGGTAGATTGCCTGAGCTTCCGAGTTTGAGATCAGTCTGAGCAAGATGGAGACCTCATTTCTAAAAATAGCTGGGCATTGTGGTAGGCGCCTGTAATCTCAGCTACTCACGAGACTGAGGCAAGAGAATCGCTCGAGCCCAAGAATCTGAGGTTGCTGTGAGATATGACGCCATGACACTCTACCACGGGGTGACAAAGTGAGACTCTGTCTCAAAAAAAAAAAAAAAAAAAAAAAAAAAAAATTGGCTCAGCGCCTGTGGCTCAAGCGGCTATGGCACCAGCCACATATACCTGCGCTGGCGGGTTCGAATCCAGCCCAGGCCCACCAAACAATAATGAAGGCTGCAACCAAAAAATAGCCAGGCATCGTGGCAGGGGCCTGTAATCCCAGCTACTTGGGAGGCTGAGGCAAAAGAACCGCTTGAGCTTAGGAGTTGGAGGTTGCTGTGAGCTATGGTACCACGGCACTACCCAGGGCATAGCTTGAGGCTCTGTCTCAAAAAAAAAAAAAAAAAATTAATTAAAAAATAAAAAAAGTTCACCTCTACACAAATTTCCATTACTGCCTATCTTCTACTTGAATATGCCCAAATCTCTCTAGCTCAAAACATTTCCAGCAGTTCCTGTACGTCTCACAAATACCTCAAACTTAACCATAACCAAATAGAACTCAAAATAATAGTCTTATCTCCCATATTACCTTCTCTAGTTAATATTACTCTTCTGTCTGGGCTTGACAGCACCTGTGCACACAACTACCAGTGAACTGAGACCAACTGCACTACCATGGGACATGCATCTCCAGCCCACGTCACTCAGAGCAATATCTGCGGTTCTATCACAAACCTACTTAGACACTCAACACATTTGAAGAATGAGTTAATCTCTCCTTTAACAGATGACAGAAATAACACAGCTTACATTTATTAAAAATTCATTATATGTCAGAATTCATGACGTATTAGGCCACCACATCCTCACAACTCTATAAGGTAGATGGGTATTATGACATTTTGCAGATGAAGGATCTAAGCTACATTCCCAGAGGCCAGATAACTTGCCCAAGGAGACACATCTTATAAATTGGAGAAGGATTGGAACCCAGATCTGTCTAATTTCAGAGCCCAGAGCCCGTACCACTACGTGTTTGTTTGTAACCACTAGGCAGACTTTCCATCCTGTGTTGTTTTTTGGAGACATAGTTTCATTATGTCATCCTCAGGAGAGTGCCATAGGCATCACAGCTCACAGCAACCTCAAACTCTTGGTCTTAAAGTGATTCTCTTGCCTCAACCTCCCAAGTAGCTGGGACTACAGGCACCCACCACAACACCCGGCTATTTTTTTTTTTTTTTTTTTTTGGGGGGGGGAGATAGAGCCTCAAGCTGTTCCCCTGGGTAGAGTGCCCTGGCATCACAGCTCACAGCAACCTATAACTCCTGGGCTTAAGTGATTGTCTTGCCTCAGCCTCCCAAGTAGCTGGGACTACAGGCGCCTGCCACAACGCCCAGCTATTTTTTGGTTGTAGTTGTCATTGTTGTTTGGCAGGCCTGGACTGGATTTGAACCTGTCACCTCTGGTGTATGTGGCTGGTGCCTTAGCCGCTTCCACTTGAGTTGCACGGAGCCAAGCTGGCTATTTTTAGTTGCAATTGTCATTGTTGTTTATCAGGCCCAGGCTGGGTTTGAACCCACCAGCCTCAGTATATGTGGCCAATGCCCTAACCACTGTTCTACAGGCACTGAGCCTCATCCTATGTTGTTTTACATTGTCCTTAATGGACACCCACCCCTCACAAAGATTACTGTCTGCACCAGTTCTGACCAGTACATCCTAGGTTTCTATTAGGACTTTATATTTTCAGCAGCTGAGAGAATAGTAATTTCATTCTGTTATGGACAATGAACTCAGATATAGGTTTACCCTAAATTGCCTCACATACAAGTATCTAGTACCCAACCTAATCTTTCTATTCTATCCAACATAAAAATCCAGCCAAGCAGAAAAAGGCAGTTTCTTGAGGTCCACTTAGGAAAAAAATCTATCAACCTAAGCTCTCAGGTCAACCAATAACTCATTTTTTTAGAAGGCAAAACAGTCTGAAAATACCAAGATTATTATTATTATTACTATTAATATCTTTTGGATACAGGGTCTCACTCTGTTGCCCAGGCTAGGGCCATGGTCTCAGCCTAGCTCATAGCAACCTCAAACTCCTGAGCTCAAGCAATACTCCTGCCTTGGCCTCCTGGAGCACAAGGATTACAGGTGAGCCATTGTGGCCAGCCTCACGATTGTTTTATTTAGCAGTTTTGAGGCTAATACCCAAACTTCTCATGGCGGAACATGAAGAAAGGGTAAGACCAAACTAATCTAACAAGCTTCTCCTCTCTGCTGCTGGCCACCTTTATTTTCAGGACATTTTCTGGCAATTCTAGTATCAATTATCAATCATATTTCTATAATGGGAACTATGTGGCTTCATAAGCTGGCAGGTATCTGACTCCCTGTAGCTCCATCTGCTGCCCATCCAGACCATTATGTTTACACTGGGCAAAGTCCACAATAGGGCAGGAATGAAAAGCTTACCTCACACCAGAGCTCTTACGTTAACCGTCGCAAAACAAAACCTCTAAATTAGAATCATTTAAATCTTCCTGGACAAAAGAACCTTATATCCTAGAGATTCTAACTCCTACTTTAATAAATTCTACTTTCCTATGAATAATGGTACAGAAAAGTAAGCTGTCCTTTTATTCAGAATAAATCAGTTTTGCTTTTTTTTGTAGACAAGAGTCTCTGTCTCCTCCCCTAGACTGCATGGCCTCAGCCTAGTCCACAGCAATCTTAAACTCCTGGGCTCACACAATTGTCCTGCCTCAGCCTCCGCAGTATGTGAGGCTACAGGTGCTGGCCACGATGTCTGGCTAATTTTTCTTTGAGACAGAGTCTCACTCTGTCACCCTGGGTAGAGTACCGTGGTGTCATTGCTCACAGCAACCTCAAACTCTTGGGCTCAAGCGATCTCTTGCCTCAGTTTTTCTATTTTTAGTAGAGATGGGGTCTCGGTTTTACTCAGACTGGTCTCGAACTTGTGAACTCAAGCAATCCATCTGCCTGGGCCTCGACAATCCCAGAGTGTTAGGATTACAGGCGTGAGCCACCATACCCAGCCTAATTTTTCTATTTTTAGTAGAAATGGGGTCTTGCTCTTCCTCAGGCTTATCTCAAACTCCTGAGCTTCATGGGATTCTCCCTCCTCAGCATCTCTGAGTGCTAGGATTATAGGCATGAGCCACCATGCCCAGCCATCATTGCATTTTTAATAGAAGTTAAACACAGAAGACTACATGGGCACAGAAGGGACAGGTTACTATTCCTGGTACAATGCTGCCTTAAAAGGCTTACATTATACAACTGCGGTAGTAATGGATTACCTGGCTTAACTTGAAAAGGAACATCGGGGCTGGGCGCAGTGGCTCATGCCTATAATCCTAGCACTCTGAGTGATCAAGGCAGGTGGACTGCTTGAGCTCACAAGTTCGAGACTAGCCTAAGCAAAAAGCAAGACCTCGTCTCTATTAAAAATAAAAAAACTGAAGCAAGTGTATCACTTGAGCCCAAGAGTTTGAGTTTGCTGTAAGCTATGACTGCACAGCACTCTACCCAGGGCAACAGCTTGAGACTCTGTCTCAAAAAAATAAACAAACAAAAAAACAAAGAAAAGAAAGAAAGAGGGTAGTGCCTGTGGCTCAAAGGAGTAGGTCGCCAGCCCCATATGCTGGAGGTGGCAGGTTCAAACCCAGCTCCGGCCAAAAACTGCAAAAAAAAAAAAAAAGAAAAAAGAAAGAAAGAAAAGAAAAGAAACATTGGGTACAATCTATATCAAAGTAAAAAACTTCAAACCAAAGTATAATGGGATTGTGGGAGATAAAAAAGAATGATGAGTAAAGTTGGGGGGAAGTATCATAAGTACAATTAAGAGTCTTTAAAAGATAACATAAAAGATAGTAATTAGGGCAGCACCTGTAGCTCAGTGAGTAAGGGGCTGGCCCCATATACCGAAGGTGGCGGGTTCAAACCTGACCCCAGCCAAACTGCAACAACAACAAAAAAAGCTGGGCACTGTGGCGTGTGCCTGGGGTCCCAGGTACTTGCCAGGCTGAGGCAAGAGAATCGTCTAAGCCCAAGAGCTAGAGGTTGCTTTGAGCTGTGATGCCACAGCACTCTACGGAGAGTGACAAAGTGAGACGAGAGGGAGGGAGGGAGGAAAAGAAAAGAGAAGAAAAGGGATTGCTCAGGAGCTCCAAAAAGACAAAGGAAAGAGAGGAACAGATCTCATAGTTAACATGCCAAAACCAAAACCAATCACCTGCCCAGATCTCCTTTCTGCTGAACTTGCCCGTGTCTACAGAAACATCACCTTTCACAATTGTTCCTCCTCTTCTCTCACCTTCACACTCCATCAGGTATTAAGTTTTATTCTTCTTTTAGATTATCTATAAATACAAGGATGTTCACCTAACCATTATTTTAAATGAGAGAGAGGAAACATTCTAAAATGTTCTGGTAGTGAACTGTTAAATAAATTATAGTACATTCATAATTCAATTTGGACAGCCATTACAAATGTTACTTACAGAGCAAAACTAGAAAAAAATCATGGAAATGCTGCCCTAAACAAACCTCGCCTGATCTCTATCCGGCCTTTGAACTTTTTTTTGTTTGTTTTTTTTAGACAGATTCTCACTATGTCACCCTCAGTAGAGTGCCGTGGCGTCACAGCTCATAGCAACCTCAAACTCTTAGGCTTTAGTAACTCTCTTGCATCAGCCTCCCAAGTAGCTGGGACTACAGGTGCCCGCCACAACATTCGGCCATTTTTTGTTGCAGTTTGGCTGGGGCCAGGTTTGAACCTGCCACCCTTGGTATATGGGAACAGCGCCCAGTTGTTTAGCTGGCCTGGACCAGGTTTGAACCTGTCAAACCAATGTGCTACAGGTGCCGAGTCTGAACTTTTTGATTATATAAGCCAACACATACATACTTTTTACTATTTAGGCCAGTATGAGCAGCACATTCTGTTATCCACAAACAATAGTGGCTTAACACAAGGGGGAAAATGTTTATTTCTTCAAAAAGGCAAGTTTGTACACAGGATGATGTCTACTTTAAAAATGCCCAGAAAAAAATGATTATTAGGAAACACAAAATATAAACAAAGACTATTTCTGGATGTGCACTGGATGAGATGTGGGCCTTGATCAGGAACCATTACATGTACACACTTTTTTTTTTTTCATTACAAAACAAAACAAAACAAAAAGACTGCCAGGCTGATTAGTGTCCTAAAAGCACATATTCTATTTACATGTCACCACTTGGTAAACCTTGCCACCTGAAACAGTTCTCTCCTTTTCCTACCTATCCAAATCTTAAGACATACAGATCACACTTCTTTTACACACTACCTATAATCCCCTAACTAAACCATACTTGATGCCTTCAACGGTTAACAGCAGTAGCAACCATCCTAACAACCACCTCACTTATTGAACACCTACTATAATGCTAGCTAGCAACAGTCCTGGGCACCTTATATGATTATATTTAAGCATGAATGTTTCTCTATTAGTCCTTTCTATATAATTAATACTAAATTGATGGAGGATAAAATTGTTTTCCATTTATGTTGAATTGCCTCAACACTTAGCATATTCTATTATAAAATAAAGGAAAGGTTCTGTATATATTTGGAAGGGGGCAAAATATCTTTGTGACCCCCCCAAACAAGTTAAAAACTGCAAAACAGATACAACATTTTTTTTTAACCTTAAATGAGTCTATGTTGCCCTGGGTAGAAGTGCCATGACATCACTGCTCACAGAAACCTCAAACTCTTAGGCCTAAGCAATTCTCTTGACTCAGCCTCCCAAGTAGCTGGGACTACAGGCTCCTGCCACAACACCTGGCTATTTTTTGTTGCGTTGGTCATTGTTTAACTGGCCAGGGCTGGGTTCGAGCCCACCAGCCCCGGTGTATGTGGCTGGGGCGGTAACCACTGTGCTACAGGCGTCGAGCCAATAACTGCCTTCTTACAAAGTGCGCCATAAGGATACATTGCCTCAGTTCACCTCTAAACTCCTAGTAGACTGAAACCATCTCTTTGGCACAAACTCAAAAGCTTGCTGACAGACGTATATGTAACATATAAAGAAAATCTTACAATTATGATTGTCTTCATTTTACATCAACTTACCACTAACCTAAGAGTTTCATGTTGGATATATCAAAACTTTAAGTAAGTTGATTTTAAGCTGGAACAAGGAACAGCAGTTCAAAGCTCTAGCAAAAATGAAGGTTTCTTTATACCACAAGGCCATAAGGCAAAAAATAAAATAAAAATTTGAGAAGGCAAAATATATGAAGACATAATCAGCCTTAAGTTGAGAAAAACTCTAATTTATTCCTTTGCTGCTTCTAAGCTCAGCTGCTAAGTCAGAATATAAGACTCTGGCTGGGTGCGATGGCTTATGCCTATAGTCCTTAGCACTCTGGGAGGCCAAGGCAAGAGGATGCTTGAGCTCAGGAGTTCAAGACCAGCCTGAGGAAGAAAGAGACCTCATCTCCACTAAAAATAAAAAATTAGACAAATGTCATGGCAGGAACCTATAGTCCCAACTACATAGGAAGCTGAGGCAAGAGGATTGCTGGAGCCCAAGAGTTTAGATTAGATTACTGTGATCTATAATAATGTCATAACACTCTAGCTTGGGCAAGAGTGAAACTCTGTATCCAAAAAAAAAAAAAAAGACTCGGTGCTTGTGGCTCAAGCCGCACCAGCCACATACACCTGAGCTGATGGGTTCGAATTCAGCCCAGGCCTGGCAAATAACAACAGCTGCAACCAAAAAACAGCTGGGCATTGTGGCAGGCACCTGTGGTCCCAGTTACTTGGGAGGCCGAGGCAAGAGCTGGGGGGTTCAAATCCAGCCCAGGCCTGCCAAAACAACAATGACAACTACAGCCAAAAAATAGCTGGGCGTTGTGGCAGGCACCGTGGTCCTAGCTATTTGGGAAGCCAAGGTAAGTGAATCAATTGTTTAAGCCCAAGAGTTGGAGGTTGCTGTGAGTTATGATGCCACAGCACTCTACCCAGGGCGACAGCTTGAGGCTGTCTCAAAAAAAAAAAAAAAAGAATGTGAAACTGTAGACAAGGTCTATTGACAAGTATGGGCTAGAGTGGTCAGAGACTGTTTCAAACTCTGGCTGACCACTGACCAGTCTACGTAAGGATGGCACTGGTCATGAGACAGATGGTGTTTAAGAATGTATTGATTCTCTGATACACTGTATGTACCACTACTGGAAAAACAACTCCAAACACTCACACTCCTCTGCTTTAAAGACAGTGTAACTTACCCAAAACATGGACCATCTCAGTACTAATGAAGAACATGGATACTCAAAATTAAAGAATGCTTAAAGCTGAGGCTCAGACTGATTTTTTTTTTTTTTTTTTTTTTTTTGAGACAGAGTTTCACTTCCTGGGTAGAATGCCCTGGTGTCACAGCTTACAGCGACTTCAAACTCTTGAGTTCAAGTGATCCCCTTGCCTCAGCCTCCCAAGTAGCTGGGACTACAGGCACCAGCCACAATGCCTGGCTATTTTTAGAGACGGGATCTTGCTCTTGCTCAGGCTGGTCTTGAACTCGTGAGCTTAACCAATCCACCTGCCTCAGCCTCCCAGAGTGCTAGGATTACAGGCATGAGCCACAGACTGACTGCCTTTTTTTTTTTTTTTTTTTTTTTTTTTTGAGACAGAGCCTCAAGCTGTCGCCCTGGGTAGAGTGCTGTGGCATCATAACTCACAGCAACCTCCAACTCCTGGGCTTAAGCGACTGATTCACTTACCTTGGCTTCCCAAATAGCTGGGACCACAGGTGCCTGCCACAACGCCCAGCTATTTTTTGGCTGTAGTTGTCATTGTTGTTTTGGCAGGCCTGGGCTGGATTCGAACCCCCCAGCTCTGGGGTATGTGGCTGGTGCCTTAGCTGCTTGAACTATAGGCGCCAAGCCCTCAGACTGACTCCTAAATGGGTCAATTTACTCAATGGGTAAAGCCAGGTCCCACCAGAGATACCAAGTCATTGTTTTCTGAATATCACATGGTTAGCATGTTAACCCAGGTCACTGATTCAATGTTTATATCAAGCTCCAAGTTTGTCACTAGTATGCATACATGCCAAAAAGTCGGCTTCTTTGGGCAAACTGAAAAAGAGATTACTAGTGTCTTGTTGACTGAAACCCACTATTCAGGGCCTGGAAGAACTGAAATGTCAGTTCGTGAAAAAATTTTCAGGAGTGTGTCAGACATGCCCGCATGAATTTCAGTATGATGACTTTCCAGACTCTAACTAAGACAGAATTTGTAGCATTTGTTCCTTCTGACTTCAGTATCTTGTTCGGTCTGGACACATTCCAGGTTGGCTGCGGCCATGTTGGGCACCATAAAGCAGCCAGCCAGTCCTAATGGGCTGCTTAGTAAGAGGTCAGAAAGCATCCCTGGAAATACAAGGACACAATTAAGAGTTCAATAGCTGTTTGTTAAGCTAAGTGTTCTAGCAAAGCTTGAAAAAAAGAAATTTTTCCCTCCAGTGCACCTCACTTTTAGCAGCAAAGTAAACTCAAGAGAACCATCAGGTGAGAAAAGATCCTCTTCCCACAAAGAGTGCTCTAGTTCTCTAGACTATGGGGTTGTGTGAACTATGTAAATTTGGAACAAATCATCCACGTTACTTCAAACTATTCCTGCAAAATTTTTTTCATATTTCTTTTTCACCTAAAAAATAAAGAAAAAATTTAGGTAAAAAAGCCAACCCGTTAACCAGTTAGATGAAAATATTTCAGACTGTATATAAAACCAGCACATTGTACCTCATGATTGCATTACTGTACACAGCTATGATTTAATTAAAAAAAAAAAAAGAAAGAAAGAAAGCCAACCCATTTAGAGCCTCCTTTTACAGTGGTATTTCTCACCAACATTTGAAATATCTGCTAAGAAAAAAGGCTGCCATGACTTAGGATGGAATAAACATCAAAACCCAAAAACTAGTTGGAAACTGGCAATGTTTACTGAATAGTAACTGTAAAAAGGAAACTGATTAAGGGCTGTCATTGTTGTTTTGGCAGGCCTGGGCTGGATTTGAAGCCCCCGGCTCTGGTGTATGTGGCTGGTGCCTTAGCCACTTGAACTATAGGCGTCAAGCCCTCAGACTAACTCTTAAAGGTGGCTCACAGTGGTTGGTGTAATCCTAACCCTCTGAGAGGCCAAGGCTGGAGGACAGCTTGAGGTCAGATGTTCGAAACCAGCCTGAATAAGAATGAGCAGACCCAGCCGGGTGCAGTGGCTCATGCCTATAATTCTAACACTTGGGAGGCTAAAGTAGATGGACTGCCTGAGCTCATGGATTTGGGACCAGCCTGAGCCACAGGATGACCCCTTCTCTAAAAAAGTAGCCAGGCGTTGTGGCGGGCACCTGTAGTTCCAACAACTCAGGAAGTTGAGGCAACAGGACCACTTGAACGCAAGATTGGAGGTTGCTGTGAGCTAAGATGCCCCAGCACTCTACCAAGGGTGACTAAGTGACACTCTGTCTCAAAAAATAAATTAATTAATTAAAAAGAAAGAAAGAAAGAACAGATCAAGTCTCTACTAAAAATAGAAAAAATTAGCCGAGCCTGGAAGGCTGAAGCAGGAGGATTGCTTAAACCCATGAGTTTGAGGTTCCAGTGAACTCTGATGACACCACTGCACTCTATCCAGGGTGACAGGGTGAGACCTTGTCTCAAAAATAAATAAATAATAAAATAAAACTGATTAAGTGTTCTTAGATTACAGCACAGTAAAGTACAAGACGCAAAAGAAAGGCAGCTAAGGGGCAGCTCCTGTGGCACAGTGGGTAGGGCGCCGGCCCCATATACTGAGGGAGGTGGGTTCGAACCTGACCCTGGCCAAAATGCAACAACAACAAAAACAAATAGCTGGTTGTTGTGGCGGGCGTCTGTAGTCCCAGCTAGTTGGGAGGCTGAGGCCAGAGAATCGCTTAAGCCCAGGAGTTGGAGGTTGCTGTGAGTTGTGATGCCACAGCACTCTACCGTACAGGGTGATAAAGTAAGACTCTGTCTCCATTATTAAAAAAAAAAAGTGGCGCCTATTGCTCAAAGGGGTAGGGCGCCAGCTCCACATGCTGGAGGTGATGGGTTCAAACTCAGCCACGGCCAAAAACAGCAAAAAGAAACAAAAAAACAAGTAGTTCACTTTTTGGGCAGCGCAGGTTCAAGCCTGGCCCCGGCCAAACAGCAACAAAAAAATACCTGGGCGTTGTAGTGGGCGCCTGTAGTTCCAGCTACTTGAGAGGCTGAGGCAAGAGAATCCTCTAGGCCCAAGAGTTGAAGGTTGCTGTGAGCTATGACGCCACAGCACTCTACCGAGGGCAATAAAGTGAGACTCTGTCTCTACAAAAAAAAAAAAAAAAAGAAAGAAAAAAGAAAAAGGAGCTAAGAAGCCTAACCAACGTGGTGACCAAAAAAACCAAGGCAATAAAAAACTATAATCAAAAACTCAAGGCTCAGTGCCTATGGCTCAAGCGGCTAAGGCGCCAGCCACATACACCGGAGATGGTGGGATGGAATCTAGCCCGGGGCCGACAAACAACAATTATAGCTGCAACCAAAAAATAGCTGGGCATTGTGGCAGGCGCCTATAGTTCCAGCGACTTGGGAGGCGGAAGCCAGAGAATTGCTTGAGCCCAGGAGTTGGAGGTTGCTGTTGAGTTGTGACGCCACGGCACCCTACTAAAGGTGACATAGTGAGACTCTGTCTCAACAACAACAACAAAAAAATTCAAGAGTTCCTGGTTCAGCACCCATAGCACAGTGGTTACAGCATCAGCCACATACACTGAGGGTGGCTGGGTTGGAACCTGGCCCAGGCTAGGTAAACAATAATGACAACTGCAACTAAAAATAGCCAGGTGGAGTGGTGGGGGCCTGTAGTCCCAGCTACTTGGGAGGCCGAGGCAAGAGAATCACTTAAGCCCAAGAGTTTGAGGTTGCTGTGAGCTGTGATGTCACAGATCTCTACCAAAGGCGACATAGTAAGACTGTCTCAACACAACAACAAAAAAATTCAAGGGCGGCACCTGTGGCTCAGTGGGTAGGGCACCGGCCCCATATACCAACAGTAACAGGTTCAAACCCAGCCCAGGCCAACTAAAACCAAAGTGGCAACTGCAACAAAAATAGCCAGGCATTGTGGCGGGCGCCTGTAGTCCCAGCAACTCAGGAGGCTGAGGCAAGAGAATTGCCCAGTAGTAGGAGGTTGTTGAGAGCTGTGTGATGCCACGGCACTCCACTGAGGGTGATAAAGTGAGACTCTGTCTCTACAAAAAAAAAAAAAAATCAAAACAAAACAAAAAGAACCAAGCCCGAATGCCTGTGGAGCAACGCTTTATGACAAAAAGGCACAGCAACTCTGGACTGATTGACATTAAACAGAATGAACATGTATGTGGACTTCAAGTTTCCGCCCTCTCTCTTTTCTTTATTTTTTGGGGGGTGGCGGGGGGAGACACAGTTTCACTCTGTCATCTGGGTAAAGTGCTATGGCTTCTCAGCAACCTGGGCTTGAGCAATCCTGTTGTTTTAGCCTCCTGAGTAGCTGGGACTACAGGTGTCTGCCACGACACCTGGCAAGTTTTTCTATTTTAAGTAATGAGGTTTTGCCATTTCTCAGACTGGTCTCCAACTCCTTAGCTCAAGCATCCTCCCACCCCAGCCTTCCAAAGTGCTAGGATTACAGGCGTGAGTCACTGTGCTCTGCCACTTCCCCCTCATTTCGTCCAGCATATTAAACTATGGTGCTACGCACTGTGCAAGATGTGGAGATAAAAGAACCTTCTGCAGTCTGGGAAAAGACAAATACACCATGGCAAAACATTTGTTATGGTGCTAACGGCAATGCGCTTGAGGAAACAGAAGGGCACCCAGAAATCCTTGTGAAGCCTGTGCTAAGAGGTGACCAAAGCACATATATGCTAAAGGTTATACCAGACAAAAGGAACATCACGGCATCCCAGAATGTGAGATATGTGCGTCAGGGAAACCAAGCAGCTCACTTAAAATTGATCAAATTTTGTTTCAATACAGCCACTTATATTACTTGACCCATTATTGGTTATTACTTGGCCAAACTACCGATCGGTGAAACGCTGCAGAACTATTCAGATAAGGATATTAAATTGTATAAAATTTTGGTGTACGTTAACACAAAGGATAGAAATGACTATCTGCAATAAGACTCTGCCTAAGATTATTTGTACAAAACACAGTTCCGAAATGAAAACACAGTAATTATGGTTTTGCTGAATTCAAAGAAATGCTGCCTCTGCTCTTGAGATGTGTCTCAGATGCTGCTGTCTGCAAATTTAGCTCATGACCACATTACACATCCAATGACACAAGGCACCCGAATTAGAAGCGACAGTACTAAACTTGAGAACATCTTCTAGGCCATCCCAGGGGAATGATTCCATGAGGAGGACTCTTCTGGTCCTTCCATGTTATTTTCCCTGTTAACTAGATGCAGGAACAGGTAGCAACAGGTTTCCAGTGTCTGCCTCTGCATAGGCCAAAGGAGGAAAAGGTGTAGTGCTGTGAAGTGGGAAGAAAGGAGCTTGGGAAATAATAAAGGCTCACAGGGAAAGGAAGCAGCGCAGACAGAGGATGTGAAAACTCCACTCTCAGCCCACAGAGTACTGTACTTTCCTACTGCCAGCCCAGTTCTGCCCAAGGATCTCACCTCCAAAGAGCAGAGTAATTACCAATGGTTTGCAATGAGAGACGATGATAGGATTCTTAGCATTTCAAAGTAAAACTCAAAATATTTTTAGCACAAAAATAGTTGTTTGGGTGGCAACATTCTACAGCAAGGATATCCAATAAACTTCCTGCAATGATACAAATGTCTTACATCTGCACTGTTATAGTATCCACTAGCCACTTATAGATATCAAAAATTTCTAACAGGCTGGGCACTGTGGCCCACACATGTAATCCTACTACTCTGGGGGGCCAAAGTGGGAGGATTGCTTGAGTCCAGGAGTTTGAGACCAGTTTGACCAAGAGCAAGACTGTGTCTCTACCAAAAACTGAAAAAAATTAGCCTGGCATCACTGTGTGTGCCTGTGGTTCCAGATACTCAGGATTCTGAGGCAAGAAGATTGCTTAAGCCCAGGAGTTTGAGGTTGCAATGAGCCGTGACAATGCCACTGCACTGTACCAAAGTCAACCAATCCAGATTCTGTCTCAAAAAAAAAAAAGAAAAGAAAAGGTGGAATATTGCCAGTGCAAGGGAAGAAGTCAATCTTTATTTATTTTTATTTTTTTTCCGTTTTTTTTGGCCGGGGCTGGGTTTGAACCTGGCACCTCTGCTATACGAGGCCGGTGCCTTACTCCTTTGAGCCACAGGTGCCACCCAGAATCAATTTTTAATTTAACTTGAATTTGATATAAATTTAAGGAGCCATGTACGGTTAATGGCTAAGGTTCTGGACAATTCAGTTTAAACTACTATATAAATATTAGACACATGGAGACCAAATACTCTGTGATAGAACCTGAAAACATCATTACATAATATTTTCCTTCCAATGCCAATCCTATCTCCTTCCGTGGTTCCATTCCCTTAATCCCATTAAAATTTGGTAACTTCACATAAATTGGGAATGAAGAAGGAGCTAGGTCAGGTACTAGAATTCCATCTGTGTGTGGCCCCTGTGATTGGGATCCCAGGCCCAGTCTCAGATTACCTGAGTCACCTGGGGCTAGTTCTGTGATCCACCCACCCACCCACCTCCAATCCTTTCATGGTCACATGAAAACAAGGAAAATTAATCTCAATTTCAAGTCTGGTATAATGATAGACACGAATGAAGATATACTTATAAAAAGTTATTAACATACATAAATGAGAAATAACATCTTCCATAGAAACATCAATTTATAAGCTTTTAGAAAACAATTTGTTACCAGGCACAGTGGCTCACACCTATAATCCTAGAATTCTGGGAGGCCGAGGCAGGTAAATTGCCTGAGCTCATGAGTTCAAGATCAGCCTCTAAAAATAGGCATTGTAGCAGGAGCTTATAGTCCCAGATACTTGGGAGGCTAAGGCAGGAGAATCGCTTGAGCCCAAGAATTTGAGGTTGCTGTGAACTATGATGCTACAGCACTCTACCAAGGGTGACAAAGTGAGACCATCTCCAAAAAAAAAAAAAAAAAAAAAAAAAGAAAAAGAAAAAAATTGGTCATCTAAGTAGGGACTATGAAGGAAGTAGAAGAATATTAAAATTTTAAAATGTGGGCAGCGCCTATAGCTCAGTGAGTAGGGCGCTATTCCCATATACCAAGGGTGGCAGGTTCAAACCTGGCCCCAGCCAAACTGCAACAAAAAATAGCCGGGCACTGTGGCGGTCACCTGTAGTCCTAGCTTCTTGGGAGGATGAAGCAAGACAATTGGCCAAGCCCAAGAGCTGGAGATTGCTGGGAGCTGTGACACCATGGCACTCTACCGAGGACGACAAAATAAGACTCTAAAAATAAAAAATTAAAAAAATTAAAAATATGGCTGGGCCTAATAACTCATGCCTGTTATCCTAGCACTCTGAGAGACTGGAGGAGGAGGATTAATTGAGGTCAAAACTTTTAGACTAGCCTGAGCAAAGCAAACCCCTATCTCTACTATACTAAAAATTAAAACTTTAGCCAGGTGGTCGGGCATGGTAGCTCACACCACCTACCACTCTGAGAGGCCAAGGCAGGTGGATTGTCTGAGCTCAAGGGTTCAAGACCAGCCTGAGCAACAGCAAGACCCCGTCTCTAAGAAGGGGCGTTGTGGCGGGCATCAGTAGTCCCAGATACTGGGAGGCTGAGACAAGAAAATCACTTGAGCCCAAGAGGTTGAGGTTGCTGTGAGCTATAACACCATGGCACTCTCCCGAGGGCAAAAAAGTGACACTCTATCTCAAAAAAAAAAAAAAGAAGAAAAAAAGAAAGAAACTTTAGCCAACTATGGTGGTGTGCACCTGTAGTCCCAGTTACTTGGAAGGCTGAGGCAGAAGGATCGCTTGAGCTCAGGAGTCTGAGGTTGCTGTGAGCTAGGCCCTGGCACTCTATCTTAGGTGACAGAGCCCATTGTCTCAAATAAATAAATAAATTTTAGAATCTATGTTCAGCTAACACAGACAAAATAAGCCTAAGAAGACATTACTAAACAATGTGGCATTCTGGATGAGATGCTTAAACAGAAAAAGGATAGTTAAACTTTGGAAATCTTAGGTTGGGCGCATTGGCTCATGCCTGTCATCTTAGCACTCAGGGAGGTCAAGGCAGGTAGAATGCCTGAGCTCCGGAGTTCGAGACCAGCTTGAGCAAGAGCAAGAACCCATCTCTAAAAAATAGCTGGGCGTGGGCAGCACCTGGGGCTCAAGGAGTAGGGTGCTGGCCCCATATGCCAAGGGTGGTGGGTTCAAACCCAGCCCTGGCCAAAAACCGCAAAAAAAAAAAGCTGGGTGTTAGTGGTGGATGCCTGTAGCCCCCCAACTACTTGGGAGGCTGAGGCAAGAGAATAGCTTGAGTCCAAGAATTTGAGGTTGCTGTGAGCTTTGTTACCATAACACTATACTAAGGGCAATAACAAAGTGAGATTCTGTCTCAAAAAAAAAAAAAAAAAAAAAAAAGGAGGCTGGGTATCTATAGCTCAGTGAGTAGGGCGCCAGCCACATACACTGAGGCTGGCAGCTTAAAGCCTGGCCTGGAATGTAGAATATAATTGTCTTAACATAATAACTAAGAAAATGCCAGGAAGGCTTTGTCAACCAGTGTGATGAAAATGCGTCAAACTGTGCATAAAACCAGTGTATGGTGCCCCATGATCGCATTAATGTACACAGCTATGATTTAATTTAAAAAAAAAAAAAAAGAACGCCTGGCCTGGGCCTGCTAAACAACGACAGGTCCAACCATAAACTATCTGGGTGATATGGCAGGCGCCCGTAGTCCTGTCTACTCAGGAGGCTGAGGCAAGAGAATCGCCTAAGCCCAGGAGTTGGAGGTTGCTGTGAGCTGTGACGCCACAGCACTCTTCTGTGGGCGACAAAGTAAGACTCTGTCTTAAAAAAAAAAAAAAAAAAAAAAAAAAATTACATGAGTACTTGTTTAATTGGGCTTTGCATTTTTCTGTATTTAAATGTTTTTCTTTCTATTGAGAGGTAATTCCGTAAAATGAAAAAATGTTAATGAAAAATTAAGATAATAA
>CAUYPK010169556.1:0-11790 GCA_963574355.1 Loris lydekkerianus
AACTTACTAAATGCAGAATACAAATGTCTACATACAATAACTAAGAAAATGCCATGAAGGCTACGTTGAATAGTTTGATGAGATTATTTCAGATTGTATATGAAATCAGCACATTGTACCCCTTGATTGCACTAATGTACACATCTATGATTTAATAATAATAATAATAATAATAATAATAAATCTCAAAGGAGGCAGAGAAAGAATTTACAATTCCAAGTCTTCTAAAGCAAATGCTGTAAGAAAAGGGAGGTCAGGGGCCAAGATTCAGGAAGAAGTCTGTCTAAAATCAGTCAAGCTGAGGACAACATCAAGGCCACTTTAGTGGCAAAGCTATGGTAGATGTTGGTGTTTAGCAAGCTATAACTCAGCAGGTCAGTTTCAAATAAGTTTTCAGCCCTAGTTTAGAGTCCTCCCTCCAGATTATCCACCTAGCAGTCTAGTGCATCAGGAAACCATAGTATGCCAGCACTGGTGGCTAGGTGGGAATTCTGTCTATTCAAGAACCTAGAAGAGAAGCTTGTTGCCCCTGGGGCCCTGCATTTCCTGCTGCCCCAGGGAACCTTGCCTACATAAGCATCTACCAACAGGTACTTGTAAATACCAGCACCATGTACCCATAAGCTTTCACCAGCTGTGTGATCTTGGGCAATTTATTCCACCACCCTAAGCCTTGGACTGTTTGATTCCAAATAGGCATAATAAATACATACTACATAGCATTGAGTAGGAAGAAAACATCTTTGTGTAGCACTCAACACAATGTCTGGCATAGGGTAATGACTCAATAAATGGTAACTATCAATACTTGAAAAAAAAAAAAAAAGAAAGAAAAAATGCAAGAGCACTTTCTGCCTCATCTTGCTTTCACCCCCACTCCATCCTCACCCATTTTGGTTTCTATTCTATTTAGGCTCTTACTTAAAACATATTGCATGTAACAGTACTCTCAAGAATGGGTGAGAATGATCGACATGTATATATTGAGTTGTCTAACCAACCTATTGCTCCTTCCTTTTCCATCTTATCAGAATCCAAATTTGTTCAGGTGTCTACTTGATTTTTTTGTAAGTATCCATATGGCTCAAAAAAAAAAAAAGGCAACTCCTCCCACAGCTCTGAGGATGGATTTGGGTTTGCTCTTCTCCAGCCATGGGAATTCTATTTCTTGCACCAAATATTGGTTCATGAATGGGCATATGACCCAATGCTGACCAATGAGACATGAAAGAAAGTCTACTTGAGGTTTTAAAGAAAAGTTTTCTCACTTCTAAGAAGGAAACACTGGAAGAGGTGGGCCCTCTTGCTTCTCGGGAAAACTTCCACATCTCATTTTCACACCTAGAACTTCTAGAGCTATCTTACAACATGGGGTGAAATTGACATGCAGAGGAGGGCAGAGCTGGCAGAAGAAAAGTGAAGTTCAGGCCCTGATGAACTGAACTACAGCCTACCTGACCTCTACACTCTTCTCAGGGGAGATAATAAATTTTCATATGGTTAATCCAGATTGAATGGGGATTTTCTATTACTTGCAACCAAAACACCCAAATAGATACAAGCTCCCTATTGCAAATAGTAAAGTTTACCAAACATTTAAGAGCACAGTTATAACTTGATTGCATCAATCTGTCCTTTCCTTGTCCTAACACATAGACTGATTGCTGTCATCATTGTCTCAATGTAATGGGAAGATATGTCGGTAGAAGCATTTAGTTTACATTAAACTCTTACTGTAACTATACTAAATGATTGATGGCCTTAATGAAGTCTCCTGTGAAACTAGCCTATAGTAGAATTGAGGATGAATCTTTTTAAAACAAAATTGGCACATTTTGAAGTCCTAGAGGCAAAAAAAGTCCTAAGAGATAAACCTAGAAGTAATAGTAATGATTTCCAAGGGAAGTAGACCATGGAACAGAAGTATCTCTTGTTCAAGGCTAGAAGGTTAATAATTAATAACTACCTAAAAATCAGACTATAGAGAAAAAAGAATTGAATTTTATTTTATTGGGAGGTAGGACTTAAGGAAAAATACTCAATGGAACCAGGCATTGGACTGAATGACAGCCATGGTTGCAAGAGCTATGTATATTCCTGCTTGTGACTCATATCTGACCCTTTTTAGGTCCTGAGTTTTTTATTAGTATTTTAAACTCAGGACTACAACCTGAATTTTCCTAAGATTTTACCTGAATCCTCATAGGTTCTAGCACTACCTCCGCACACACTTAGTAGAAGTGTGTAAAATTTATGATTTTCAAAACACTTTCACTGTTACTATCTGTCTTGATCTTCCTCACATCTATATGAGACAAAACTTACTATTTTCATTTTGTCAATGAGTAAACTGAGAGGAAGAGACATGAACAATGAACAAGAGACATGAACATTAGCCCCAGATCATGTAGTTAGCAAATGGAAGAGCTGAATACCAGGGTCTTCTAACTCTGAGTTCAAAGTTTCCACTTCACTGTGGCCCTCCCTGCCTCCCCATTCCTGTAGGCTGTAACAAATTTGAAGTTATGCTACTGATCAGCAGCAATGGGTTTGAAATAAGAAATCTTTGTATTCAGATATAAACATGAATATTTGAAAATTGCTAATTTGGGCCAAATGTTGGGCTTAAGGTGATTGCCAACCTCTTTTGTGTGCACAAACTCCCTTAAACCATTTGTTCTCATATAACATTTAGTTTAAGATGTAATACACAATGCACATATAGGGTTTCCCATGTACAATGTTTTCCAGCTTCTAATTCACTTTTAGGCCATCAAAAGAGACATAAAATAACTCCAGAACTCTAGACTTATGCAATTACATTGTGGAGAAGGAAGGGGAAGAGTGGGAAGAGTTTTTACAACTGAAAAAATCCACATTTCTTATTAGTCATGGTCTAAAAATGACAACCCCCTGCCTATCCAGCAGGCCTCCCCCCCACTCCATCCCCAGCCCACAGGCGGCAGCTGGTGGAGTCTACTGCAGACCTCATTTTTCTGCCTGACAATCCTTCTACAGACCTGAGCAAGGAATCCATTTTTTACATAAGCTACACTGGTCCCCATGGTAAGGCCAGAGTATCACCCAGGAGGGCTGGAATGAGGCACACCAGAGTATCCAGCTGCAGTTCTAGCCCCCAGCTGTGGCACCTGGCCACCTATGGCCCACCAAGAAGTTGAGTCATCTGAGACCTCACCACACATGCAAGCCTCCTTCCCCTGCCCAGAGCTCATGAGTGAGCTTAATAAGGTTGCCCTGAATACTCCCCACACTTCCCAGACCCAGAAGCCTTTGTTTATTCAACTTGACCACAGTCAGGGGAGTCTGGCAAATGAGGTTATGAAGGTTGTTACCCTTCCCTCACTGCTGGCAGAAAGTGAAGCAGCTACAGCCGATAGCTCAAAAGGACAGGAGTGTGTGCATTCTGAGATGCAGGAAGGAGATCCTTTGCCCCTAGACGTATTTCTCTAACATTTGCTCACTTACTTGAGTATAATAGGACAAAACTCTTATTACAGACAAAATCTAAAATACAAGCAGCCAGGATATCTTTGACAGGGTCATCCCCTTCCTCTGTCACCCTCTTTTATTCTGAGTTCTTCACAATATGGCCCATGTTAAAAATTGTTCTTCCCTTTACAAGAACATACAGTCCAAGTCCTCTCCACATCCCCCAGCTCTACTTCCTCTGTTCCCAAAACTAACACATTTTCCCTTTAGCATATAATAGTGATTGTAGAGGCCTGGGTTCCAGATGCAAATAGCTCAGAGCAATGTGGTTAAAACCTTTTTATACCCTTTTCCCAGGAGGACAGATACATTTTATGCAATCAAGGTTTCAGGCCTGGGCTCCATGTACAAGCACCAAAGATTGGTTTGAGTTTGTTTCCACTTCTATAAGGTCTAACAATTAAGTTCGTGAATTCATCCTAGGAAAAGTGCTACACACCTCATTACTGAATATCACTATGGTCACCTTCAAAGTACTTCCCTTGGCTATCTGGTGACCATAGTGATATTCAGCAATGAGGTGTGTAGCACTTTTTCTATGATGAGTTTACGAACTTAATTGTTAGACCTCTGAGAGTGTCTTGAATTTGGATCCTTGAGAAAAGACTCTAACATGGGAAGTTGCCTGCTGAAGGTGCACTGGGGAGTGCTATAAGGAAATAGGGAAGAGAGAAAGGCAGGATTAGACAGAAGGAGAAACTGATTCACAGTGTGGTTGCAATGGAGACTATAGGCAATCCAACATCAGGCTCTAAAGATAGCCTTATTCCAAACTGACATACAAGACCAGGCCTTTTTAGCCCCACATCAGCCAATTATTGGCCATAGGTTGTCCCCTAAGAGGGAGTGCGTACCTTCCCATTGAGGGACAAGACTGAGAGCCATCGCCAGCAAGAGTTCCTAGGATTTAGGATTGAATGCATCTGTTCTGATGAAGGATCCAGAGGGAGCAAAGCAGTATCCATTACAACGCACTCTGTGTACACTCACATCCACTTATTTTTTATAACTTAACTGTTCCCATGAAAGGAACAGTTTTTCCAGAACTCTGGTTGATCTTGTTTTCAGAACAAACTTTCTAGAGAAAGACATACATGTTACAGTTGATCTCAAGGCTGGAGCATACTCAGCATTCTGCTCCTCCATGACATTTATTCACTGGAACTTCTGCTAGTCTAAATGGTGTATCTGGTGGGATGGCCCTGACCTTCTTCTCAGAGGTTTATTTTTTTATTTGTGTGAATGTACTGGGTACAAGTGTAATTTTGTTCTGTGGGTGTGTTGCACAGTGTTGACATTGGGGCTTTTAGCGTATCCATTGCCAGCTCCTGATTCCCATGTCATTTCCAGGAAATGGCTACTGTGCTTCTCTTTTTCCATTGATATCAGGTAAGTTGTCCCAGTGGACCACCTAGGAGTGAAATATTTGCTTCCCTTCCCTCTGTATACAAAGGCAGACATTTAAGATTGTGAAATTATTCTAGCACTGCTGAATATCACTACAATCAGCTCTTAAGTACTCCTCTTGGGAAGCTATGCACTGACACCAGCACCTACTCCACCCTCAAAGGGGAACTCTTTTTCTGGAATGACCGTCAGAACTGTCATCATACAAATTAAGTTCACACACTCATCCTAGAGAAAAGTGCTTTGAAGGGTAGACTGGGTGCTGGCGTCAATGCATAGCTTCCCAAGGGGACTACTCCAAAGGTAACTGTAGTAACATCATCAATGAGGTATGCAGCACTTTTCTAAGATGAGCCCATGAACTTAATTGTGTCTTTTGTATAGCAGGTCTTACCTCTTTCTAATAACAAGAGTCAATGACTTGTAACAGAACGTAATTTCTTTCCTTAGCTGCTGTTCTCTTGGCACACAAAGCCCACAGTGACTAGGTAGCAGCCATGGCTTAAAGCTTGAAAGGGCACAGTAAGTGGTGGATGCTTTCTCTCCTGAGAACCCGGACTTCAAGACCCACAGACTATGGAGTTGTGGGAAAGGAAGTAGCAATCCCCCAGATGAACCTCTGGGAGTGACCATAGGGACCACTCCTTCTTCTCCTCCCTTGGTCTCCAGACCTACGCGTTCTACCTGTTGAAGAGGACCATGTAATGATCACTGGGCCACCACTCCCATCATAAAATGAATTGTTGATGGTCTCACCTTGCCTTGTGACTCGAGGGGTCTGATACAACCTGGCAAACAAGTCATTTGATATCTCACAGCCAGATTCTCAGTCTCCATCCGGGGTCAGTGGTGTGCCAGACATTGCTTTCTAAGTGTTATATACAGTACTTCCCTGCTGTGGCTAGGATGGTTGAGCTGCAGAAACCTAGGAGTCCACACACTATTTCCATTGGTGATTCCCATAAATAGACAGACACAGTGTTTTCTCCACACCAATGCCTGCAGTTCCATGGGGGTTGCCGGCCATGTAGCTCAAGCAGCAGAGCTTCTTCCATCATAGCCCAGGCTGCTGAAAGCCCCCTTTCCTTTCTTGTGCTCCCCTTAGAACAGACATCCTCCCATGACTCTATGTCAGTGGGCTGGAATGTTCCAAATATGCTGCTCCCAGATGTGATGTTCTGTTATGCTTTTCTGTGAGTGGGAGGTACAAGCTGCAATGAGTTATCCTTTGCTTGAAGAATATATTCCCACATGGCTCACACCATTGAAACCTTAAAATTTTCATTAATATGACAGACTCTTGAATATTCATAGGGTTTATTCTCCATACTTTGGAGGACATATAATTTACCAAGACCTCCAATATAACTGCCACTTCTTACTCATCTAGGCTGATTAATGTAGTATCATCAATATAGTAGACCATTGTGATAGTCTAAGGACTATCTCAATGGCCCTGTCTCTTCACTATACAGGTCAATAGGGCAGAGTTAACATAGCCCAGGGACCATATCACAAATTACTATTCTTGTCTGTTACACCAAATGCAACCTGTTCCTTACTATATTTTCTAACAAAGAGGTAAGAGAATACATTTGCCAGATTAATGACCATATACCTAACCTGAGGCTGTATTAATCTGTTCCAGCAAAGAAACTTACCTCTTCTTCAGAACTACAATAGGGGAAGCTACTTGGCTAAGTTTATAGTAGTTGTTGCACTGTCATCTTCCAAGATACAACTTGTTTAGGGGCAGAGAGTTAGATGAGAAAATGAAATGCAGATATGACCACTCTTACCTTCTTTAATCCTTTGATACCTAGAATATAGCTGATTCTGATTCATCTCTGGGCAGGGGTGCGTGGGAAGGAGAAGTTGTGACAGAGGCTTCTACTTGGCTTTCCTTGCTAGGACAGCTCTTACCCTCAGTTCAAGGAGATTTTGCCAACTCCCAGCTAAGTCTGTTTCAGTTACATATTTGGGGACTAGGGCAACAATTAAGAGGTGGGCCTAGATCCAGAAGAACCACTGTAGTCTAGGTCTGTGCCAGTTTTCTTTATTACCTGGCCCCCATGCAGCTTAACTTTAAAAGTGGGACTATGCTGGCACTTTGTGTCCCTAATCAGTTTAGACTCTGTCTAACAATCATTGAAAGAGCTTGTTATTTTCCTTTCCCCAGTGCACAGTTCCCTAAGCAATGGGTCCTTGGAGGGAAAATGGGGGTGGAAATTATTGCTACTAACTACACTGCTACCATGTTATAGAATCCTTCCTAGGGGCCAGCCTCTCCTTATCAGTGGGTCTGTGTCTGAGAAAGAGTTCAGATCTAGACCCTTGACAAGAGATTGCAAATTTTTGTTGGGGTGGCAACCATGAGCCTCTTGATCTTTTGTTTCTTTTGGTTTGCATAAACTAAGCAATACCCCTGTTGGCTGCCCTTACAACTTCTTCTAGGAGAAGCATCATGCTCCACAATATGTTAACAAGCCCCTTATCTTTCTGTAGACTGGCCCCTGGCTATTCTTCTGGCTGCAACTGCTCACTGTAATCATCTCATCCACCTTGAGCCATCCACCTGGCCTCTATCTTTCCAGATTCTAGCATCCCAGTTGCTGTCAGCAAGCCCCCTTCTATATCCACATTTCCTACCAGCATTCCAGCCTGTAGGAACCAAACCCTATTAAGATTCTTATCAATGCTTCTGCCCTTCCAGACCCTGTGGAACTGAGTCAGGCTCTTCTGGTCTCACATAGTGTACCCACTCTAGCATGCCCACTTTTCTGGGCATTTTGATGTCTTTTTCTGTCATCTGTGGTATCATCTATTTCACTCAGTGTAGGTGGGCTCTCACTTTCTTTAAGCTTCTGAAAGCCATTCTAGAAGCATGTTAGCTCCATCTCCTAGAATCCTTGCTAGTGTGTTAAATTACATATTACAGAATCCCATATTGGTAGACTCTCCATTATCCAAATTTATGTTCCATTCCTCAGGATTCATTCCATGCACACTCTCCCAGCTCCTGCTGGTGCATATGGGCTAAACCCTACAGGTCCCTTGATACACAAGTCCCTCTCTTTCCTTAGCAGGTCCAGCTCTTCCAAGCCTTGTTATGATATAAGTTGACCCTCATTATTGGTTGAATTGTAAAAAGGGGAAATGGATGTAGATGCTGAGAGAGTAACACAATGTCTTATAAGTCATCTGTCTCACTTGAGCCCTCTGTAAGATTTTCATGCAAGGAAAGGAGAACCACTATTTTGTAACAAGAGACATGGCCAACTTCTGTGGGCCAGCAGGTTTGGAAGACTCTGGGAGTTCACATTTCTCAAATACGTCTACCCAGATATACCCATCCCAAGTGGTAGGTCCTTCTCCTTCCTTGTTATGTCTTCAACCTTGGCAAAGGAGACCTACAAAAGCTTGAGAATTTGACCCTCTCAGAAGCTCCACTACCCCTAAGAATGAGTTATTTACACTGTTTGCTCTCCAGCTGCAGGAGTTAGGTTTTCCTTAAATGCTGCCAAGGAAACAGACCCTCCAACTTTCACATTTTGCCTTGAAATGGAAATTAATCACCCTGAGCCTGTCACTGTCACTCTTTAAGGAATGAGTGAAACTCAGCAACAGTCACCCAATAGTCCTTAAAGTCACCACTTTTCTCACATCTCCCAATAGCCAATGCTATTGCATCAGCCCCCTTCCATGCATATCTACCCACTCTAATCCATCACTATTGAGAGTTTTAGAACTTCACCTCCTCTGCCTGCTAGAGGCTATCCCACTAGTGACAGTCAGTTTCAGCCCTCAACAAATGGTATCCAAAAATCTCATTTCAGAGTCAGCTTTCTAGGGTCATACCCAGTACCAATTATATCAGATTGAAGTACCTGGAAATCATCTCTAAGATGGAGATTATACCAAATGCTTATTGGGTTGTGCTTATAGGAGATAAGCCCATAAAGGGAAAAAAAAAAAAAAAAAGGAACTTAGAATTGGGCAAAGACCTTGGCCATTCCTGAAAGAGCTGGAAGGGTTCCTCACAGTTGTCCCACATACATTCAAGAATACCCATGTCAGCCAGGCACAGTGGCTCACCCCTGTAATCTTAGCACTCTGGGAGCCTAAGGCAGATGAAATGCTTGCACCCAGGAGTATGAGACCAGCCTGAAAACAAAGATCCTATTTCTGCTAAAAATAGAAAAACTAGCTGACTATGGTGGCACACACCTATAGTCCCAACTGCTTGGTAGGCTGAAGCAAGAGTTGGGCTCAAGCCCAAAGTTTGAGGTTGCTGGGAGCAATAATACCACTGCACTCTACCCAAGACAACAGAGTAAGACTCTGTTTCTCTTTCTCTCTCTCTCTCTCTCTCTCTCTCTCTCTCTCTTTCTCACATAATTCTGACATCAACCATTCATTGGTTTGGTCATAGGCTCTCAGAAGAAGAGGGTAGTTCCCTTGTGCAGGGGCAACTCCCAGTAATAGATACAGCAGTAAAAGGGCATATTGCCAGGGCTGGGGTGAATACCTCACCCCAGCAGGGATCTGGACACAGCACTACAGTATATATTATACATGGATACTACATATATCAAAAGCAGTGAAAATACGGAATTCTTTTAGGAATTCATCTCATGGCTTTCCCCATCTTGCTCAACACCCCTCATCCATATTGGCCTCATATCAGCTCTTAGAACACCCCCACTGTTGCTTCTATCTGGAATCCTTCTTTCCCTGGGTCCTCATATTTCTAGCCTTTCCTCATATGTTGGGTCTTAGCCCAAGGGTCACTTCCTCAGAGCTCTTCCTTGGCCATACCTACCATTATTTTTTATTATAACACCTTGTATGTTTCCTACATAGCACTTACCCAAATCTGTGAATCTTTGGTATATGACTTTGTTTATTTTATTGCCTGTGTCTCCCTCCAGAATATAAGCTCCATTAGGCCAGGAGCCACATGTGGCTATTCATTATGGTGTCCCCACTTTAGGGAACATAGGAGGTGGTGGCCCAGTAAAAATTATTGAATGAATGGAGGAAGAGAAATGACAAAGAAAAATTAGTCCTTGATACTACTGAGCAACAGTGTTATGTAAAGCAACTTCCAGGTTGTTAAAACTCCTCTCGGTATATGCAGGACTGCCTAAAGAGAAAATGTATGATAGGCAAAGATTGATTCTAGTGGCTGGCCCTGCTCCCAGTTCCTATTTGTTATTTATACCCCTGTGTGGTTAGACCCAGCAAAGTCTAATCAAGGAGTCAGTCCCAGTCTACTTGTGTCTATGCCAGGGAGGGTTGCAAGCCAGCAAAACAGGGGTCCTAATGTCTTTGGGATCTTGTTTGCACCCACTGGATGGCAAGGTGTGGGCACATCCAGAGTAGTTTAGCACAAATTCAAGCCAATACTTTCCCCAAGGGTATTTCACTTTCAGCCTCTTGTCTAATTATGAACAAAAGGAGTAACTTCCTCATTAAAGCAAAACTTAATATACTTGGGAAGATACAGGAGAAGACATCTTTGGATCACAGGACATTTTGTAGGGCCCTTGGATCACATTCTCATCAACTTAGAAACCAGGAGAAAAGCAGTAAGCAGCTTGCTGGTCACCATCAACCATTAACTAGCCATTTGACCATCTTAGTGAGTCATTTAACTTCCCAGGGCACATCTCTTTATGTGGAAAGTGAGCATTAATGTGGATTTGGTGGAAGGAGGTGTGGGCTGTGACTGGGCATGGTCCTGACTCAGCCAAACCCTTGTGCTATCTTACACAGGTACTTATCCTAAGCTTCAATGTGCAATCTAGAAATAAAATGTTGGACATGGTGTCATCTCAGATTCCTCTAGGTCAAATGGTCACTATTCTTTTCATGTATGTCCCCAACCCTAAAGCAGATGAGCTCAAGCATTCCTAAAAATGGAGTTGATTTTTATGCCAACGACTTTCTTATGGAAAGTTTCAGGTGGAAAGAGAATCAGCTTGTAAAACAGATGACTCAGCATTTCTCAAAATAAACATTTGCCAAAGCTAAGTTAGACAGAAAATTGCCTGGAGTTATGAGCTTCAAATGCAGCATTAAAACTCTTAATGGACTTGGAGATTCATTTGGAGATTTAGTATTTGTTAATATCTCCCACCGATTCTATTTTCCACTCTAGATTCTATTTTTACCAACTATTTATTATATTCACTGAATGGCAGGAAGGCATCTTATAGTCACACAGAAATGTCCTGAAGTTGCTTTTAGAAATTGCTATTTTTATTCCATATATTTAATTGAACCTGCTGCTATGTATCTAATTTATGCAAAACACAAAGACAGCAATTTACTAAACAAAAGTGTATTCAGTGCATAAAATTAGAAATCACTTCCTCTAATGTTATGAAATATAGGTCATCAAAATGATCTTTCTCCCCTAAATGGAATACCTGAACTTTAGTTGTAGTTGCACATCTTACATGCTTTGACCTATGTAACCTAATAAATATGGTAGGATACAGCAATTTTCCCTACTAGCATTGGCAGATAGAGTTATGTAAGTCAATATTTTGGTAATTTAAGCATTGATAACCAGCTCATGAATATATTAAAGATGATCTATTTCAACTTGCCAAATGATGTGTATTTCACTGCACATCATTATCAGGATCAATTTATCTATTCCCTCCTTATATAGATGTAACTGGCTCAACTTCCATTCACAGTTTTAAAATATCAGTATACATTACTTTTTAGTATTCTTACCTCAAATATTGACTTTTAATTTTTTTTTTTTTTTTTTTTTTTTTTTTTTTTTTTTTTTTAATCAAAAATTTTGGGGTTCATTTTTTGTACCAGGCAACAAACACACAAAAAAAAAATTGGGTG
>CAUYPK010169561.1:0-34114 GCA_963574355.1 Loris lydekkerianus
TTCTGTTCCAGACATCTACTTCTCTGTTTTTGTGCCAGTACCATGCTGTTTTGATCACTATCGATTTATAGTAGAGTCTCAAGTCTGGTAGCGTGATTCCTCCTGCTTTGTTTTTATTGCTGAGTAATGTTTTGGCTATTCGAGATTTTTTTCTGATTCCATATAAAATGAAGTATTATTTTTTCAAGATCTTTAAAATATGACAATGGAGCTTTAGTAGGAATTGCATTAAAATTATGTATTGCTTTTGGGTGGTATAGACATTTTAACAATGTTGATTCTTCACAGCCATGAGCATGGTATGTTTTTCCATGTGTTAACATCTTCAGCTATTTCTTTTCTTAAAGTTTCATAGTTCTCTTTGTAGAGATCTTTCGCGTCCTTTGTTAGGTATACTCCCAAATATTTCATCTTCTTTGGCATTTTATCTATTTTGAATAGTGCCACTGTGAATATTCACACACAGTTTTTGGGCAAATATGTTTTTAAATTCTCTAGACCTAGAAATAGAATTGTGGGTTATATGAAAACTCTATATTTAACTTTTTGGAGAATTGCCAAACTGCTTCCATACTGGCTACACCATTTTACAGTAGAAGTCCGCAGTGTATGAAGGGTTCATTTCCTTGTCAACTCTTATCATTATCTTTTTGTTTGTTTGTTTTGCATTTTCATATTATCAGCGTAGGTGTGAAGAGGTATTTCATTGTAGTTTTCAGTTGCCTTTCCCTATTGACTGATGATGTTCAGCATCTTTTCATTTCTGCATCTTCTTTGGAGAAATGTCTATTCATATCTTTTGCCCATTTTTAAATTGGGTTGTTTACCCTTTATTGTTGAATTGTAAAAGGTTTTTTTATATATATATATTCTGGATACTACTTGATCAGATATCTGATTGCACATATTTTCTCTCGTTCTTTATGAATTATCTTTTCCCTTTCTTGATAGTGTCTTACACAAAAGTGGGTTTTGCTTGCGCAGGTCTCACTCTGTTGCCGGGGCTAGAGTGCAGTGGTCTTGTCATATTGCACTGCAACCTCAAACTCTTGGGCTCAAGTGATCTGCTGCTGAATAGGCAGTAGTTAGGACTTTAGGCATGTGCCACCCTGCTGAGCTAATGTTTCTATTTTTTGTAGCTACAGAGTCTCCCTCTTGCTCATGCTGGTCTCAAAACTTCTAACCTCAAGCAATCCTCCTGCCTCAGCCTTCCACAGTATTAGGATTACAGGCATTAGTGACCACATTTGGCTTGATATACAAAAGGTTTTAAATTTGAAGAAATATAATTTATCTGTGTCATTTTTTGTTGCTTCTAGTTGTGTTGTCATGTTTATAAAGCCATTGTCTAACTCAAGGTCATATTACCTTTGTTTTCCAGTTTTATAAGTTTTATGCTTTATGCTCTTATATTTACATGTCAGATTCATTCTGAGTTAATTTTCATGTATTGTGTGAGGTAGGGGTCCAAATCAATTCTTTTCTATGTGGCTATCCAATTGTCCCAGCTACATTTGCTGAAGACTCTCCCCCTTAAATGGTCTTGGCACTCTTCTTGAAAATGAATTGACCCTATATAGATGTCTGGGCTTATTTCTGGACTCTCAATTCTATTTCATTGAATCCTTAATACTAGTACCAAATTATTTTGACTTTGGTATGTTTTGAACTTGGGAATTCTGAATACATTTTCTTTTTTTTAAAGAATGTTTTGACTACTTGGAGTCCCTTACAATTCCATATGGATTTTAGGATTAGCTTGTCTATTTCTGCAAAAAAGATAGAGTTTTGATAGCCATTTGTTGAGTTTGTTTGTCAATTTAAGGAGTGTTGCCATCTTAACAACCTACATCTTTCAGGCCATCAGCACACATGTCTTTCTACTCATTTAGTCACTAATTTCTTTCAAAAATATTTTGTAGTTTTCAGTACAAGTCTTACACTTCCTTGGTTAAATTACTTGTACGAATTTTATTCATTTCAATGCTGTTTAAAATGGAACTGTTTTCTTAATTTCCTTTTTGAATTCCTCATTGCTATTATACTGAAGTACAATTCATATTTGTATATTGATTTTGTGTAAGTTTTCGGGTGGATTACCTAGTTTTTTCTATATTTAAGATCCTGTCATCTGTGTAGAGGTAGCTTTACTTCATCCTTTCTAATCTGGATGGCTTTAATCATTATTTTTTTTCTTTCTTAGTTGCACTCGCTAAAACCATCTGTACAATGTTCAATGAAAATGGCATGAATGGGGATCCTTGTCTTGTTCCTAATCTTAGGCAGAGAGTAAAAACTGTCTAGTCTTTCACTCTTCTTATGATGTGGGCGGTGGGATCCCTTTTATCAAATCAAGGAAGCTCTCTTATTCCTAATCACCGACAGATAGTACCACTTACTGGATAGCAGTGTTGTGACATGTCTAATGCAGTCTGACCCCCACATAGGAGGTAGTTAATATTGGTTTCCTTTGGCTGCCAACCTTTAAGTTTACTGATCAAAACACTAAATATGGCAGAGGCCACCAGGATGCTATTTGATTTCTATAGGTCCAACACAGAATAACCATTACAAGTGCACTCTGTTCCCTTTTCTTTTGACCACAAGGATATTGTGATTTAATTTTCCTACCTTACCATTATCACCTTGCTTTGCCTAAAAATGTTGAGTTCTAGTTATAAATGAATTTTTTAATATTTGAATCTTATTCTTCTATTAAAAAGCACATTAGAACACCCCCTTCCTAATACAAAACATTCATAAACTGAGCTATTAGCCTTCTTATTTTAAGCATTATTCGTATAAGATAATTCTCTGGATAATCTCTCTTTAAGAAAAACACACCTAATTTTCAAGTGTTAAAGAGATGATAGAATGACCATTCTTTGTAAGTAAAGAGTTCATTTTGGCAGGGCTGTGGAATCGCTCAGTGCTTGAAGATTGTCTGCCAGGTGGGGCGATTAGATAGAGGAAAGAGTGCTATCCTGTATGTAAAGTCTCTACTGTGGACGGAGACCTTTATGAATGTAAGTAAACAGATACAGAATTTAGCAAATGTGTCCTTTTTTTTTTTTTTTTTTTTTTTTAAAAGAAATACAAATAACATCTGGGAAATCATTTCACTGTTTTTCCCTACAGAAGGAAAATCAGAATCATTCATATTCTCTGAAGTCATCTGCTTTATTTAATGTCATAGAGTTTCCATATAAGAACCTTCCAATAGAGGATATTGGCAACTCCACATTTGTAAGTCATAGATTTACAGAAATGGAATAAATGCACTGAGTTCAAGTGCTGTAGATGTTTTCATTTTTTTTTTTTTAATTTTCAGTTTAAGTATTTTGATTATTTAAAGTGATGAAGCTATTTGATAAGATTATTCCCTAGTGTGATATTTTATTATGATTAATAATATTATTATTATTATTCCACCCTAGAATTATTAAAGCTAGCCCTTTCACTTTAGCATCTTGTTCTGTGTAAGAGATTTCCTGATATATACTAGTAATAAATAAGAAAGTTAGACGTTAACTACGACAAGTGAGATATTTTAAAGATCTTCAAAGGTTAAAGAGCACATCGTAAACTAAGTTGGATTATTTAAAAATGATTTCAGATCCGATCAGACATTAACCTGTCATGGGGCATATGTGCATACTATAGATATCAATAATGAGTTCACTAAATTATCGTATGTGAGGAAAGAACGTAAAGTGAATGTTATTAAATTAAAAAGATAATAAAATGCAATAGCCACTTAAATATTTGTTGATTACGTCCGTGAACTATTTTCAAATCTGAAAACTCTTTTCCTCCATAGGTTATGACTAATGTCACCTGGGGCATTCAGCCAGCACCCATGCCTGTGCCCGTGTGGGTGATAATTTTAGCAGTGCTGGCAGGATTGTTGTTACTGGCTGTTTTGGTGTTTGTAATGTACAGGGTAAGTAATAGACTTAAGAGGGGCGAAAGGGGAGAAAGCTGAAGAAAAGGAGAAGGGAGGGAGGGAAAGAGACAATAAAAACGTAAGGGAGGAAAGGAACCTATAATAATGATAGATGAGCATTAGTTATTTTTGGAAGGAAAGAATTTTTGTGAAGTGCTGTTTAAATTTTCTTGGTGATAACACAGTTACTCAAAAAATATTTTTAAAATTCTACAATGATGTGATGATAATGTTGGTTTTTCTTCAACTGACAGATGGGCTTTTTTAAACGTGTCCGGCCACCTCAAGAAGAACAAGAGAGGGAACAGCTTCAACCTCATGAAAATGGTGAAGGAAACTCAGAAACTTAACTGATTTTATGGCACCTCCTGACTCATTAGAATTACCAGCTTCATTGTAGATTTAAATTTCCTTCATGAGGAATGAAATTTCCAGACTGTACTGCTCATCATGCCCATTGGCATAAACCACAAAATGAGAACAATATTTGTCAGTCTTCTCATTAGAAATAAGTTCAGATACACTTTTAATACACATACAGTAACCTATGTTTTTAGGTATTTAATAATAAAATTTTAAGAGACACTTCTTATTCAGTGTACATAAGATAGGTACCTCAGATACTACTTTATATAGTATAATACCTCCTACAGTTACTGTTTCTGATTTAGGATGTTGGATGTTGCTGTTGTTGTTTTAAGCAACCCAAATTTAGACATAAGCATCTGCGTCTTTTGTGCAAGTACTTAATATACATTACACTACAGTTGACTTTTCAAACTACTAAAGGTTTTATAACTGCATGAACTTAGATTTGAATATCACCTATAAGGGAGAACTTTAGTAAAAAAAAATACATGATAATATCAGAATTCTTGCCTGCAATAGTAAAGGTAGAATATTTTGTTTTAATATGAAAATTGGGTTATTGCTATTAAATTTTTATTTATATTTAACTTCAATTTATTTCATTACATTTTACCTTGTATAGTTTGTTTTATGTCAAATCCTGTAAGCCAGCCTAAACTAAAAATGAATCCTGTAATCACAAATGCTATTTTTGTGTAATGTTTAATTTTATCTAAGTATCATGATACTGAAAGCCATATGGAGTTGAAAATCATTTCCAAAGCATATTTATTCCAATGTTTTAGTCTGGCTATTTACAATACAAAAAAGAAAGCATTTTAATAAAATACTTGTTTGTAGTTCTTTGAGGTACTTATTAATATAATAGTGCATTCTTAGAGTAGAATTTTAATTGGTATTAATTTATTTTCCTCCTATACATGCATTTTTCCTTATATTTCTAAAACTTTACTGAGAATGAGTCAAGATACATGACAAATCTTTACAACTTATAGGAATTCTTATAGGAATCCCTCACTCCTACCCCATGAGAAATACTTAGAATCAAAACTCTTCTTTAGCTTGTTTGCTTGCTTGTTTATTTCTAGTAATAGCATGATGTTTCTCATGTGAATATTTCCTCAGTTTAAGTAAGGTAATGTGTAAAACCAGGCTTGGCTATCAGAATAACTTCTAAAAGGTATTTTTATAAGTAGTTCAAGTGATTGAAAACCTTTGAAAAAAACTTTTTTAGGTTTGTTAACATAAATTACTTATATAGGATTTTTAATAAAAGCTATATAGGTGGTGGCAAGTTGTGGTTTTATATGCCTGTAGGGTGGTGAATCTTCTAGTGGAGTATGTGATCTATTCACAGTTCCTCAATGCCAGGGATGACTGTCAGTTACGCCTATTTTTGTGCAGTTACATCATGTTGTATAGTAGAAATTGAGAGTTTAATAGCTTCCTAACTATTATCCTTATTAGGCAGTGATAAATATTTCCCTTAAATCATTAACTATTTTTCTACACTTTAAAAATAATTGAAATTTATCTTGCTGTGTCTTTTGTTAAATTCCATGTATAGTGGCTTTGCTAATATTGAGGATGTATTCATAAAATAGAAGCACTTTTATTTGTGTTCTACAAGACAGAACATAGACAAGACCCTATAGTTAGCTTTAAAGAATTTCAAAATGAATAGATTTTGGAGTATAGACTTTATTAGTAACTTAAAAGGGCCTAATCATATTCAATAAGTATTTTCATTACCAGAAATAAAAAATTTCTTAAGAAAAAAATAATATTTATCCTAGGGCCAAGTGTTGCCTGCCACCGAACAGGCAACTAAGTTAGTCTGCAACAAATTTCACCTTGTCTGTTTTTTAACTAAATACCAGTCATTCCTGAAAACATACTGGACAGAAATTCACTCTTTAATAAATATATTGTTATTAATATTTGCTTTTGCATCATCTATTCCCTTAATGGCCTCTATCTCAACATATAATCTTGTGTTGGAGATTGAAATTGCTGTAATTAGAAATTAACATGATATCCTCAATTTCCTTTATGAAGCGTAGTTTTAACCAATATAGTATAGACTTTCTTAAAATGAAAATGTATATCTCTACAAAACTATAGAGAAGTATAATTTGAAAGTCTACTCTGTGAGAAAAATGTTGGGATTCTTTTTTACCCTAAAGTAGCATGTGAGAATATTTGATTAATTATCAAATATGTCCTATGAAAACTGTTTTAATCTCAAGCATTTTAAATACTACTATGTGTGGGATTTATTGAGTTAAAATCCTTTTCGATGGATAAAGTTCTTAAAATCTGATTTGGTTTTTAAAAAATGAGAATGAGCTCTATAGAAGATGTTTAAGCTATTTGGCATTGATGCTGATACTGATTTGTTACGTGGATATTTATTTCAGAATTGATACTTTGAAAAACACTTGTGGTAGGGTCATTTTTTTCCCCTCCCTTTGCCTTTCTTTCATGACTGTTATCATTGTAATTCTGATTAAGTTCTCAGTGATTCTGAAAGGCAAAACAATTAATCAAAATATTATTGCCACAGTTCTACTTGTGTTTTGAAACTACTTATTCATAGTTAATCTCTTTGACACATAGTATTTATATAAAGAGAAAATTCAAGAATTAGTAGAAGGTCCTTTAATAGCTTCTTTAAGAGGGCTCTGAAAGATTTTTGATGGTAAATCATGATCCTAAGGGAGAGAATTATAGTATACAATAGATCAGGTGGGTTTTTTAAGGCAAACAGAATTTGTGATGTTGCTATGTTGCAGAATGTGGTGATGAGCTTGGCAGAGAAGAGTAAGTAAATCTTGGAGTAGCCATGTGTAGCATTGTCCACCTCGGTGTTACTCTGCAATCTTGGGTAGCTTGTAGTTTGATGCTTTTTAAAGAAACAAAATTTTGAAAATTATAGGATAAAAAAAGGGGAATGAAATGTCTTAATACTCAGTGTTTTAGAGAGTGTCTTTAACTTGTTAAGTGGCTAGTTTGAAGAATGAATCTTTGGATATGCATCCTGCAATATATGCTTGCATTTTAATTTCTGATACATAATGAATATCTTTGGGAAGGTACTGAATCCTTGATTTTTTAGTCATCATCATTGTTCTCAAGTGCAATATAACAATGTAATCAAGCCTAGATAATTTCAAAATCATTGTTAATTTAGTAAGCCTCATCTAAACAGAGATTTATTATTATTGTTGTTAGCAGAAAAGAGTGATTCTGCTGTAGATAAACAAGTGAAGTTGTTTATTCCTAAATGGTCGGTCCATTCTACATTTTATTTCAGGGTGGACGTGAACTTTTCCCTACCAGTTTTTAAAAGGTTAGAAATATCTTAAGGTAACTTGCAAGCTGTGTAGTATATCAAATTAATCTGCTAACTAATAACATAGAAAGTAAATATTTTTGTAATCACCCACATTGGGCGAGACATAAAATGAGTCTGTTCTAAAATTTGTCATTTGCTAACTTGATTTGAGTTAGTGAAAACTGGTACAGTGTTCTATTTAGTTTCCAACATGTAACTTGTGTCTGTACAATAAACTTGAGCATATGGTGCCACTTTTGTGTGTGGATTTTATTCTTCCTTTCTTTAACGTTGTTTGTTTTCGTTTTTGATTGCATGATTCAGCAATAATACACTAAAAGGATGATCTCAAAGAAGTGATACCCCTCTCAAAACGTTCAAATTCTTCATTCCCAGGGCCAGGCAAAGGGATCAAGTTTCCAGAGCTATGAGGACAAGGGGTAACACACCAAAATATGGACTCATTTTCCTCCATTCCACTCTCATTGGCCAACCAGCTGCCAAGAATAAAGACCATATTTCCTGATACCTGGCAAACGAATGCAGTATTGCCTTATGAGATTACTTCTCTGGTAGGGTTGGAGGGTTGGTGGTTGTAAGGAGAAGAGGCTGAGGTGGGGAGCCGACTGCCTTAGAAGCAGCTACAAAGATAGTAATACTTCTCATCAACAATAGTTCACCTAATGAATGTTGGTACCTTGGTTCTGAGTGAAGTTGAAGAAATGAAAAAGAAAAAGGTCAAATTCTTAAGAGTGTCAGTTATGTGAAGAAAGGAAATACAAAAAGAGCAAAAGGAACCTAATATTAACGTACTGTATATTCTTAGAAAGGTATGTTATGTATTTGCCTGAACTATAAAAATTCTTTGGTTTCTAAACATTTATTTCTAGATTTTGTTACATTGACCTTTATTATTTTTAAGTTTTCATATTGCTTTAAAAATTTTTCATTTACCTCTTTATTTCACAGTATTTTACATATCTGATAATTACATACCTTTATTAAGTAGCAGAAAAATAATATATATTCCTCTAAGAGTTTATCAAAGGGAATTCAGACAAACTATTTGTTCAAAGAAAACATTTTATAATTTCTACTAGTATACTGTTGAAGTATCATTCTGAATACGACAGATTTTCTTTCTCCTAAGTCTTTTATTTTTTATTTTTTTATTTTTTACATATACACATGTTTACTAGGTTTCCACTTTTGCCTTCACAGAATTAAAAAGGCTTAAAATTTAATAACAATAACAATGTTTAAGATAAGGACTAGAAACAAAAACCTCATAAAGAATGAATGACAATAAATCCATTCAAAAATCAGACGATTACTGCATTGAAATATTAAGCAATAATAATAATGCAAAGAAAGTAGCATTCACATTGTCAGGTAAGAGTATGTCTATTATAGAATGCTTTGACTCTGAGGTTCAGTATGGGGTTATTAGTTAACTTCTTATTTTCTTTTTACCAAAGTCTCAAAAAATAGACAGCTAATAACTCCTAAGTCTTTTTTATCCAAAGAAAGCTCTTGTTCTCAAAAGTGAGACCATTTGTTGAAAAGCACTCTGATTTTAATTAACAATACAATTTTAAATTAATGTTGTGATACAAGGGCAAACATAGAAACCTATTTTTACTCAACTGAATGTGTCAATAAAATAGCCTTTCATACAACATCTAGTGGTTTGCTATCCACTGAGTGAACAGCGATTGATTTTGTATTGTTAAAAAAAAGAGATAGTTTAATCCCAGCAGTTTCCAATAAAAGTTACCCTGGAAGGTGTGAATTAATATAATTATGACATTTTACTAGTATTTTTTCCCAAAAATACAGTTATGCTGTCCATTGGTTTTTTGAGAGTTTTGGTTTTGCACTGTACTTCTCCACCTTCAAATTGTGAAGGCATACTATTTTATGCTGTTGCTAGGGGAAAAAATTACATTCCTGCGTAATCTACACTTAGGTACACATTAAGGGTATTAGGCTTTATTTGATGACTAGACATGTTTTCCCATCGCAGAGTGGTCCTCTCAGAGACAAAAAGGTAGATTAGTTTTAGCAACAACAGCATCGTTGTATGGCAATTGTGCCATTAATTTTAAAAAATTGACTTTTGTCACTAAAAAAATGAAAATTGGAAAAATGACAGTGCAATAAAAAAAGATTGACATTATTAGGTAAGGCAAAAGTGGTAAAAATTAGGCTTTCATCCGTTATTGGATCTTAAAAACTGGCTATTTTCGTGGTTGGGGAATAGATATGAATAAAGTCAAAGAACCAGTAAAAAAAAAAAAAAAAAAAAAAATGCTGTTAAGACTCATTTTCCACTCTAAAATGTTTCTAAAAGCCATGGATACATAAAGGATTTTACCATTTTTAGTTCAATAGTATAGGAAATATTTGTAGCATTGAAACTTTCAGCAAAGGTGCTACATACCCATTGCCAAATATCTACAGTCGCCTTTGAGGAGTACCTTGGAAAGCTACACATCAATGCCAGTGCCTTGTCTACCCTTCAAAGCATTTTTTATACGATGAGTTTGCTAACTTAATTGTGTGACCTTGTATTTTTAGGATCCTTAAAAACAAATGAAGACCAGTGATATATGGGATTGTTGTCTCTTCTTTTGTTGATTAATTTCTCTGTAGATCCTAGTAATCAAGCTTTTGTCTGATTCATAATATGCAAATATCTTTTCCCATTCTGAAGGTTCTCTGTTTGCTTTGGTTGTTGTTTCCTGAGCTGTACAGAAGCTTTTCTGTTTAATTAAGTCCCATTTGTTTATTTTTGTTGTTGGAATTGCCACAGAAGTCTTCTTCATAAAATCTTTCCCCAAGCTGATATTTTCGAGTGTTTTCCCCACACTTCCTTTGACAGTTTTTATTGTTTCATGCCTTAGAATTAAATCTTTTACCTATCTTGAATCAATTTTTTTTTAAGTGTTGAGAGGTGCAGGTCCAGCTTCAGTGTTTTGCAGGTGATTATCCAGTTCTCCCAGCACCATTTATTGAATAGGGATTCTTTTCCCCACTGTAGGTTCTAGTTTGGTTTATCAAATACCAGATGACTGTATATAGAAACTTCTTTAAAGAAGACAGATGAATGGCTAGGCTAACAAATACATGAAGAAAATGCTCACTGTTCCTAATTATCAGAGAAATGCAAATTAAAACTAACCTGAGATATTATCTAACACCACTGAGAATGGCCCACATCGCAGAGTCTTAAAACTGCAGATGCTGGCATGGATGTGGAGAGAAGGGAACACTTTTGCACTGCTGGTGGGACTGCAAACCAATACACCTTTTTGTAAGGAAGTATGGAGAATCCTCAAAGAACTCAAATTAGACCTCCCATTTCATCCTGCAATCCCATTACTGGGCATCTACCCAGACGAAAAAGAATCCTTTTATCATAAGGGCATTTGCACTAGACTGTTTATCGCAGCTCAATTTACAATCACCAAACTGTGGAAACAGCCTAAATTCCCCCAACCCGGGAATGGATTAACAAGCTGTGGTATATGTATACGATGGAATACTATTCAGCCATTAAAAAAGATGGAGAGTTTACATCTTTTGTATTAACCTGAATGGAGGTGGAACACATTCTTCTTAGTAAAGCACCACAAGAATGGAGAAAAAAGAATCCAATATATTCAATTCTAATATGAAGACAGGGTGGGGTAAGGGAAAGAGAGAGTGGGGAGGGTGAGGGTCATGGTGTATGGAACACCTCTTGAGGGTGGGATACAATTATAAGAGGGACTTTATCTAACAAATGGCAATCAGTGTAACTTAATTCTTTGTACCCTCAATGAATCTCAAACAGTCAAAAATAAATTAAATAAATAAACAAAGACAATTGCCTGAAACCAAATAGAAGCAGGTTTAACTAAAGAGAAAGGTAATGCTGTTAAATATGTTTGAACTCTATCTGGTTGTCAGCACTGGTAACAGTAGCATTTTGCCACCTGCTAATCACAGTGGAAAGTTTTTGAATTTTTTTCCAAAATGCAATGGAGAAAGATTGGAAGTCAGGTGTTTGCCAATTAGCAGACAGGTAGACTATAAACCTTGAATTTGGTAATGCCAAAAATGTATTTTTGTATGCCCTGGTTAATAAACACAGCTGAATGTGAGTTGTCCTCAGATGGTTACTTCTTGGTGAGTACTCTTCCAATAACCAGAGAGAAAGTAGTGGTGATAAGGTCTGTTATTGTCGTAGGTGTGTTCACTAAGTGTAGAAAGTTATAGTCTGGCTGCTGTTGTAAAACTGATGGTGCAAATATATATATGTCATGAGCAGAATAATAAATGTGGGCCTGGAGACCAATCCAGTAGAAATGAGAAGGGAACATATGACTAGGTAGAGGAAGGGCCAGTTCAAAATACTATGGAGGTCACTGAGAAGAGGTGAATCTGTGTGTGTGTGTGTGTGTGTGTGTGTGTGTGTGTGTGTGTGTGGTGTGAGCTTTTTAAAATACTATTGCTAAAGTTTATAAACATTGAGAAGGAATTGGTGGATAGGATGTTCTGATAAGTGGGTAACAGGGCTTATATAAATTTTAGAGAAGGCTAACAGACATGTTTTAAAAAATAAGTTAGCAAAGTAGGTTATAAATTTTAAATGGATTTACATGTTTGACTTGGGGAACAAATGCAGTAATTAGGAATAATATGTTACATTTGAAGAGCCCATATGAAAATGTTAATATTGTACAAGTTTCTTAAATAATAAGATAAACCTAGATTGGGAGGCAAACTTAGATTGGGAGCTAAATGAATTATTTTTTCCCCCACAACAAAATGTCTATTTTCTTTTTGTTTTTCTTTCTTTTTTTTTGAGAAGGAATCTTATTATGTCACTCTCGCGTCACAGCTCACAGCAACCTCCAACTCTTGGGCTTAAGCAGTTCTCTTGCCTCAGCCTCCCAAGTTGCTGGGACTACAGGTGGCCGCCACAACACCCAGCTATTTTGGGTTGCAGTTATCATTTTTATTTAGCAGGCCCGGGACAGGCTTGAACCCACCAGCCTTGGTGTGTGTGGCTGGCACCCTTCTCACTGAGCTACAGGCGCTGAGCCCAAAATGTCTATTTTCATAAATGAAAGCACAGAAGATAATGAAGAAGTGTTAAGATGCTCGGGAAATTACAGAAGTAGCATAGTACATTGCCATAGATTCCTATCTAAATCACATGGCTTCAGAAATAAAGCACTGCCAGCATCCAGATGGCCCTTCTGTCTATTTCTGGTCAGACTCTTACCCCATTCTACAAATGTAACCACTGCCCTCAATTCTAACACTACATGTTTAATTAGATGTGATATTTCCCATACTTGATATGTGGGTTGTAATGAAGATGTAAAATTCACAGCACCTCCACATGGTAATCAAGCATTTGCTATGAATGTGAGAATTGTAAAATCGTCAGTCTTGTCTGACCTGACTTACTAGATGCTCTTCAGGATCACATAAGGTAAAGAATATGCAGTCATTATGAAAACTTCAAACCTGTGTCCAGAGCCCTTCCCATTCACTTCCAAGCTTACTGTCTCCAGACCAAGAACCATCTATGTCTAAAATTGTGAGAACTTTATGAGAAAATGCAAGGAAGGATTATCAAGAGCATAAGTTAAGTGCCTGTTCAAAATGACAGTGTTAGTTGGGCATAGTGGCTCACGCTTATAATCCCAACCCTCTGGGAGGCTGAGACAGGTGGATTATTTAAGTTCATGAGTTGGAGACTAGCCTGAGCAAGAGCAAGACCCCGTCTGAAAAAAAAATAGCTTGGTGTTGTGGTCACCATGGCACTCTACCCAGGGCAAGAAAGTGAGACACTGTCTCCAAAAAAAAAAAAAAAAAAAAAAAGACAGGCCAGGTCTGGTGGTTTAGGCCTGTAATCCTAGAACTCTGGGAGGCAGGTGGATCGCTTGAGCTCCTGAGTTCAGGACCAGCAGAGCAGAATGAAGACCCCGTCTCTACTAAAAATAGGAAAAAAAAAAAATGAGTCAAGAGGATCACTTGACCCCAATAGTTGGAGGTTGCTATGAGCTATGACACCATAGCACTCTACCTAGGGTGACAGCTTGAGAATGTGTCTCAAAAAAAAAAAAAAAAAAGACAGTCTCAGGTTGGGCATGATAGTACAGTGACACCACTGCACTCCAGTCTGATGTCAGAGCAAGACTCTGTCAGAAAATAAAAAATAATAGTCTCATCATCGTTTACTTTATTGGTCTAAGAAGAGAACTTTGAACTGTGAACTTCTTTTCCCAGGTTAATTTTAAATATTCCCTGAAACTTACAATGGTGATAAATCATTAATTAGGCGAGCCTTTAATTAGAGAGTCTCTTTCTTGAGCAGGTCTGAAATATCACAAAATTCAACTATTGTTGAATTTAAGAAATGAATGCATTTTAGAAGGAGAAACTACAACATTTATTTCTGAGAAGTAGCTTGGTTTATAACAAAGCCCCTGTTTGTTTATTTATTTATTTTTTTAGATTTAATAAGTTTTTTGTTTGTTTTTAGCAACAGGGTTTCTGTCATCCAGGTTGAAGTGCATAGCTCACTCTAACTCCAGCTCCTGAGCTCAAGTGATTGATCCTCACACTTCAGCCTTCAAACTGGCTGGAAGTATACTCTTGCACCATCACATCCATCTAAGTTTTTAATTTTTTGTAAAGATGGGGTCTCACTATGTTTCTCAGGCTGGTCTTGAACTCTTGCCTCAAGTGATCCTCCTACTTTGGCCTCCCAAAGTCCTGGGAATACAGGCATAAACCACTATACTTGATAATATTTCTGTTTACTTTTTCTTTCATAAATAATTTTTATAGTTGGCACCTGTAGCTCAGTGGCTAGGGTGCCAGCCACATACACTGGAGCTGTTGGGTTCAAATCCAGCCCGGACCTGCCAAACAACGAGAATTAGAACCAAAAAATAGCCAGGCATTGTGGCAGGTGCCTGTAGTCCCAGCTACTTGGGAGGCTGACGCAAGAGAATCACTTAAGCCCAAGAGTTTGAGGTTGCTGTGACACCACAGCACTTTACTGAGGGTGACATAGTGAGACTCTGTCTCAAAAAATAATAATAATAATAATTTTCATAGTAGTAACAGCTAATATTGTAGATACCATTTTGATACCTATTTTATTGGTTTGAAAATCATCTCAGAGTGTGTGATTAACTAATATCTCATAGCTACCAAGTAGTAGAGTGTGGGTATGTACTCAGGCTGTGCTCTCTTAATCAATGTATTCTACAGTTGTGTCTTTCCTTGCACAAGCCACCTGTTTCCACCTCTTTTTCTTATACCCTATGTAATGGGCAGCATAATAGGAACATTATGCAGTTTTATCTTTGGGAATATTATATAAAGTGCTTACTTGTAAAATGTTAGCATATGTAGAAGACTTAGATAATGGCTGGTAACATTTTCATATTGCTGCCAAAACAAGAAGTTATGAGAGCTTAAATCAGGACAGTAACAATGGGAATGGAAAGAAGAAGGCCTATGAGGATGAATCCATAGGTTTCTGGTTTGAGTGTCTGGCTGGGTTGAGAATTGAGACAGGAAATGGGAGCAAAGGAACCAAGATTTGGGGAAGAGCAGAGAGGCTGGGGGAGGAAAAGGTACATTATGTTTGAGATACTTATAACCCATACAGATGGAAATTTCCGGTAGGTTCTTAGAGAAGCAAATTTCAGAATTGCAATATGGGTAACAGCGGCAGGTATTAGTCACAAATGAGATTGTTCAGGAGAAAGGTGTAAAGTAAGAAGACAAAAAGAAGGCAGTGCAGGGAATTTTTACATTCAAAAGAAGGATAGTTAATGGGCGCAATGTACATTATTCAAGTAACCCTTACGCTAAAAGCCCAGACTTCAACAGTACACAATAGGTCCATGCAACAAAGCTTACCTTTATATTAATCAAGTTACTGGCAAGGAGACTCCGGGAATATTGATTATAGAAGTAAAAAGAAACTCAAGGGAGGATGTGACACAAGCACCATGAAGAGAGCAAGTAAGATGCTTGGAGAAGAGATTTTTGGAGACCTTACAGAATTCAGTGGTATGATCAAGCACTGAACTCAGATTACAGTGGGTCAATTAGTAGATAGGAAGTAAACAAGTGAGTTAGGCTTGACTTGACCTAAAAAAGAGAAAGGGCTCTAACCTGACATGAAAATAATAGTGGGAAATTGTAATTTACAGACGTATGATAATTGAGCAGTTTTACATATTGAGGGCAAAAACATTTTAAAAGAAAATGATGTAGGTAAGAAAACAAAGAAAAGTTGAGGAAGGCAGGTCTAAGACACGCTGTGGGGAAAAAAAGGGAGAGGGGTAAAACTATTCCAGGGAATATCTTGGGTCAGGAAAAGAGTCACATGTTGCAAGCAATAGACCGATATGTTTTGTTCGGCATGCAAGATATATTAAAAATAAATAAACTAGTTGGTAACATTAATATATTATAAAAGTGTACCCAAAAGACTGAGATTCCAGCTTCTCTTAAAACCTGCAGCATCCTGGAGGAGGGGAGCCTGCATTCTTGCATGGATGCAGTATTAGAGATGAAAAAGTTCTGCTCAGAGATGGTTAAAGAATTTTTAATGACTACAAACCCCAGAAAGACTTCTATTTATACCACTAGAATTGATACGCGTTTGCCTAATTCGCCCTGTCACTGTAGGAATTGAGTATGTGACTCTGGATGAAGAGCCTACTGAAATCATGCACGGATCAGAATTCCCTGCCAACTTTGCCATATCAAACACTCTTTGGCTAGGTTATATCCAAAGTGCCCTCCCTATTTGTTCAATTCATGTATTTACATAAGCTAGATCTACAAACAGGGCAACTTGATCACAGAAAAAAATTTAAATAATTTTAATGCCCTAGGATAGGAATGTAGACATTTAAAATTGTAAAGATGTTTCTAATTCTAATAGTGATAGAAGAGCTTATATCAGATATCAATAATAAATTTGGTATAAAACAGGGAGAAAAAAAATAAACGCTTCTAAGACACTTGAATTTCTGTAAGGAGGCAGAAACTGGAGGGGATTTGACTTTTCCAGAAGGGAACAACACTTTTCTCTTGGGGGTGGTATAGATAGAATAGAAACAGAAAGCTATCCTGTTTCCTGGAATGATGGGACCAACATAACAGCTAGAAATTAAGCAGGAAAATCTAGAAAGGAAGTAGCCACATGGTGGGAGGAAGAAAATATTTCCCTCAATTCCTCAGCTGACCTTTGACCTGTGCATACACATTTTAAGAAAGGAGAAAACTGCATTAAAGTTGTAATACTTGGCTCAGTGCCTGTAGCACAGTGGTTACGGTTCCAGCCACATACACCGAGGCTGGCGGGTTCAAACCCAGCCCAGGCCAGCTAAACAGCACTGACAACTGCAACAGAAAAATGGCCAGCGTTGTGGTGGGTGCCTGTAGTCCCAGCTACTTGGGAGGCTGAGGCAAGAGAATTGCTTAAGCCCAAGAGTTGGAGGTTGCTGTGAGCTGTAACGCCATAGCACTCTACTAAGGGTGCCTTACAAAAAACATCTTATAACAAGTTGTTTTAATGAGATGACAACTTAGATCATACAACAAAGAATAGACACAAAGAAAAAAATCAAAAAAATTTCACACTTTTAGTCCACCCTTTCCATATTTTAACTTTTAATTGTCTCAATTCACATATTTTTATGTTAACTATCTCTTATGTTCCTGTAGTTGTTATTGTTTTTAACAGATTTGTCTTTTGGGCTTCATACTAGAGTTTTAAGTGGATTATGCATCACAATAACAGTATTAGAGGATTCTGAGTTTGTTAATGTATTGAATTTTACCAGTGGATTAAAGAGCTCTCTTTAGCATTTCTTTTTCTTTTTCTTTCTCTTTTTTATTTTTGAGATAAGAGTCTCTCTATGTTGTCCTCGGTAGAGTGCCTTGATGTCACAGCTCACAGCAACCTGAAACTCTTGGGCGTAAGCGATTCTCTTGCCTCAGCCTCCCAAGGATCTGGGGCTACCAGCGCCCACCACAATGCCCGGCTATTTTTTCATTGCCATTGTTGTTTAGCTGGCTCCAGGCTGGGTTTGAACCCGCCAGCCTCGGTGTGTGCTGTAACCACTGTGCTACAGGCGCTGAGCCTCTCTTCAGCATTTCTTACATGTCTGGTTTGGTGGTGATAAATTCTCTCAGTTTTTGTTTGTCTGGGAAAGACTTCATCTCTCCTTCACATTTGAAGGATAAATTTTCTGGCTACACTATTCTGTCTGGATACCAGGTTTTTCTTTCAGCACTTGGAAAATTTAGTCCCACTTTCTCCTGGCCTTGTATGGTTTCTGTTGAGAAATCTGTTGCCAGATGAGTTGGAGTACCCTTAAATGTTATGATTCTTTTTACTTGTTTTTTAGTATCTTTTCTTTGTCCTTGACTTTTGAGAGTTGTTTGATTATTATACACTTGAGATAATCTTATTTGGGTTGAATATGTTTGGTTTTCTGTAAATTTCTTGCATCAGGATATTATGTGTCTCAAATTTGGGAAAGTTTTCTGTTGATATTTCTTTCAATGATCTTTCTACCTCTGGCTCTTGCTCAACAAGCCCATAAACACCAATAATTCTTAGATTTGGTATTTTGAGGTAATTTTCTATATCTCTTTGGTAAATATTGTTCCTTTTTATATTAATATATTTGTCTTTTGCTGTCTTTGCTCTCACTCTTTTTTTAATTATTAAATCATAGCTGTGTACAATAATGCAATTATGGGGTACAATGTGCTGGTTTTATATACAATTGGAAATACTTTCATGAAACTGGTTAACATAGCCTTCACTGAATTTTCTCACTTATTGTGTTAAGACATTTACATTCTACACTTAGTAGATTTAACACATACCCTTGCAAAATGCACCATAAGTGTGGTCCCACCAATTACCCTCCCTCCACCCATCCCCCCTCCCCTCCTCTTTCCCCTTCAATCTTGGGCTGTAGTTGGGTGACAGCTTTCATATGAAAGTGTGGGTGTTTATAAATTGGTTTCAAAGTAGGACTGAGTACATTGGATACTGTTTTCTTCCATTCTTTTTTTTTTTTTTGTAATTTTTATTAAATCATAGCTGTGTACATTGATACAATCATGGGGCATCATATACTACTTTGCTAAGAGGAGTATGTTCCAGCTCCATCCATGTAAACATGAAAGAGGTGAAGTCTCCATCTGTTCTCTTTCTTTCCTCTACTCAATCCATTCTGCTGTTGAGAAGCACTAATTGTTTAGTTTAGCAAATGTATTCCTCAGTTCCAAGATTTCTGTTTGATTTTTTAAAATTTCATTTGTTAAATTTACCCGATAAATTTATGAATTGATTTTCTGTGTTCCCTTGGAGATCTGAGTTTCCTCAAACCTGTAGTTCTGAATCCCCAATCAGAGAGCTCACATACTTCTGCCTCCTTAGGGTCAGTCACTGGGTCTCTGTGTTTTCCAGTTGGGGACATTGTGGCTTCCCTGTTTTCTGTTGTTTTTTGTGGGTGTCTGAGTCTTTAAAGTGAAGGGATAGTCATTTATTTTGGTCTTCTCTATCTGGCTCGTTTTGAAATTTATTCATTATACAGTGGAACCTCCATACTTGACCACCTTCCTACTTTGACTTCCTCCATAAGTCGACCTAATTTTCATAGACCAGACATGCACCACATGTATGTATAAGTACCGTAGGTCCAGTCCTTATGTTGACCTCCTTCGTATGCTGACCAGTTTGTTACAGCACTTTGGGTGGTCAACTTACAGAGGTTTTACTGATATTTGCTTAGAGGTTCTTGACCCCTCTTAACATAAAATCTAAAATTCCTAACATGATTTACAAAGTAATCTCTCCTGTGACTACTAGGAGAGGTCATTGCCTCGCTTTTAGCTCTAGGTGGTGCCTTAAGATCAAGTTTGCCTCAGCGCTAGTACCAGATTGGAGTGTTGCCCTCTCTGAATGAAGCAGGTCCCAGGGGGGCATCCCAACAGTGCAGGAAGGAGGCTGCTTAGGAGTTGGTGCCCAGGGGCCCTGTGCCACAGACCTCCCACAGCTGGTGTTGCTGAACAGCCACTCTGATTGGGTGTCTCCTGTGACAGCGCCTATTTCCAAGGCTAGGCTGTAGTCACGGCTGCCCCCTTCATCTCTGTTTTCAGGGACATTTCTCCCTTCAGGCACTGACAAAGCTTCCTGTGGGTTAAAGCAGGTTCAGGTCTCCTGTCGGAGAACCCGAGAAGCTTGTTGCCCACCTCAATCACTCTTTCTCCTGTGTGACGACAGTGAGTTGGGGGAAGATTTTCTCCACGCCTGGTGCTGGTAGAATGGGGAAAGATTATCACAGATGTGGAAGTTTGATTATCTTGCCACCTGCTTGAGTTTTTTTTTTTTTTTTTGCTTCTCTGTGGCCCCAAAGACCGTCTCATCTTCAGAGTTCAGTTCTGGTGATAATCTCAGTACTATTTGTTTTTTGTTTTCTGTGGTGGGGAGCGAAACCAACTTGCTTCTGTGCCACCATTTTAGATCCAGAAATTTTTTTTAAAAACTGCTTTATTGATCTACAATTCACATACCATATGTATAATGTGTATACAATTCATCCACTTCAAGCGTACAATTTAATGGCTTTGGGTTTATTCATAGTTACTGCAACCATCTTCATAGTCAATTTTAAAATATTTTTATTATAGCAAAGAGAACCCCTTGCTTTTATCCTTTAGCTACATTCTTCTGTTCCTCTATACCCCATCCTCATTCCTAAGCAACCACTTATCTACTTTCTATCTCTATAAATTTACCTGTTCTGGGTGTTTTGTGTAAATGGGATCACACCATATGTGGTCTTTTGTGACTGGTTTCTTTCACTTAGCATAATGTTGTCATGGTCTATTCATGTTGAAGGACGTATCAGTACTTTATTCTTTTTTGTGGCTGAATAATATTCCACTGTCAGGAGATACTGCATTGTGTTTGCCCAGCGCTCTGTTGCTGGACTTGGGATGTTTCCACCTTTTGACTATTGTGCATACCATTGCCACGGACGTTTTGTACAAGTTTTTGTTGAACATTTGTTCAGTTCTTCTCTTGTGTACATAGGAGTGGAATTTCTGGGTTAATACTTTTATATTTAACTTTTTAAGGAGCTGCCAAACTTTTTTCACAGAAGCTGCACGAGTTTACATTCCTACCAGCAATGTGCGAGGGTTCCAATTACTCCACATCCTTCCTGACATTTATTTTTCATGAAAAATAGAATACAGATAGCCTCGTGAAGGTAAAGTTGTACATCACGTTTGTGGTTGATTTGCATTTTCTTGCTGTTAATGTCAAGCATCTTTTCATGTGCTTATTGGCCATTTGTGTATCTTTGAAAAAAATGACTATTAAAGTTCTTTGCACATTTTAAAAATTATGCTTGTGTTTTTCTTGTTGAGTTATTAAGAATTCTTTTTATATTTATGCTACTACATCCTGCTAGATAAGAGTGTCAGAGTACATCTCTTGGAGGAAATAATATCTAAGATGACCCCTGGAGGCTATATGGGAGATTTCCAGCTAAATGGGTGAAGGAGTAGTGTTCCAGGCATACTGGAACATACATACATAAAGGTCTATCAAAAAGTCTATTTTCAAGAAATTAGGAGAAGAATGCCTACTCCTGTGTGTGTGTGTGTGTGTGCGCGCACAGCCTGAGTTGTCACAGGAAAGATTACTTTGTAAATCATGTTAGAAATTTTAGATTTTATGTTAAAAGCAATGGGAAGGCCCTGGTCTTAGGGAAGAATTACATATGTATTGTACTTTGCTTTCCAATGGCTCTTGCAACATTTTTGTAAAAATGAAGAATTTCAAACCTTAATCATTGCATTCTATTTCGCACAAACAATATCATGGATGATGTACTTGGAAATAACCTGCTGGAATAACTGGTATTTTTTATTATCTTATAAAACACCCACTGACATTTAAGGCAAATGTAGTGTGCAGAATACATTTTCCCAAATGTTCACCTGTGCTTACTCCCACCAGTGGGTTTGTGCCTGTGCCAAAAGTCAGTTATATTTGTTCATAAATTTGAGTTTTTTTAACCAGTTCTATGTGTTAAAAGGAATGAATGAAATATGACTTTGAAAGAAATATATTTTTTCTATGAAAACTAAGTTTCATACTGTGTAAGAAAATTGTAAAAATTTGGGGAAAAAATTGAACATTAAAGGACTTTGCACTCAAATTACATGGCAAGAGTCTTACAGAACTTCCACTTAAGCTCAAACTGCAAATCATAAAGGTATATTATAATTGTGGTTTATGATTTCAAACCGTGGGATGTGGTTAAATACAGAAAAAAAATTCTTGGTCAGGACGGCGCCTGTGGCTCAAAGGAGTAGGGCACCGGCCCCATATGCTGGAGATGGTGGGTTCAACCCCAGCCCCGGCCAAAAACTGCAAAAACTGCAAAAAAAAAAAAAAAATTCTTGGCCTTACACCAAAAGATTGGTGAATGATATACATTTCAAAAATGTGTAGAAAATAAGTGGCATAAGATATACTTAAGATACATTGATTTTTATGTCTCTTGATCAACCCTTTTGATTCACCACCTAGTAGCCTCAGTTGCATCAAACAATATGGCTTTTGTATACTGCACAGAAATTTAGCATAAACTATATGAGTAATGGAGTATTTAAAAATCTTTCAAAAGTTCTTGCTTGACAAAACTTATTATTTCTTTAAACAGTCCATAGTTTTGAAAGATTTGAGGTCCAACTTTTTTTTTTTGTGGAGACAGAGTCTCACTTTATCACCCTCAGTGGAGTACTGTGGCATCACAGCTCACAGCAACCTCCAACTCCTGGGCTTAGGCAATTCTCTTGTCTCAGGCTCCTGACTAGCTGAGACTACAGGTGCTGCCACAACGGACAGCTATTTTTTTGTTGCAGTTTGGCCAGGACCGGATTTGAACCCGCCACTCTTGGTTTATGGGGCTGGCTCCCTATCCACTAAGCCACAGTTGCTGCCCTTGAGGTCCAGCTTTTACCAGGGGTCATGATTTAGTGGCTTTGCCTTCGAAGCCTGCTTTGAATACATTAAAAATGAGTTGCCCCCCACATGCAGAACAGCAGAAATCTTGGCAGAATGCTTTTCCTTCTGATCAACCAGTCAGGTTTTTGAAGCCATTTGTATATTCTCCTTTCTTCTCTCCAGGAGCAAGGTAACCTGGAAGAGATTGCAGCAAAAACAACTTGATGAGACTAATGGAAATTCTCCAGTCACACAGCTGAGACACAGACACAGGCCCTGACAAAACAAAGTTTAGTGTGACAGGCCTCACTTTGACATCTATTTTTCCCAAAATTATGCAGTCCACAAAGCTTACTTTTGTTTAGAAATCACTAAAAAACAACAGAAATTTGGTGTAGAAGTTTCATGGCAGATGTGCAGAGAAGTAAAGTTATATACTACTAGTATAACTTTGGGGAAGACAGAGAGCCTCTGTGCTTCCACTTGCTAAACAGGATGAGAGCTAGTTTGTAGAGCTGCCCTAAGGAAATGAGATGATGGATGCAAAATCCCCATTATTGTTATTATTAATGGTTATATAGGCACTATTTTCTTGATCAAAGGATAATTTTCCACTATTGAGAAGTCTGTTGTTTTCTACCAAGTTGCAAATATTGGGAGGTGAGAATGGAGAGGATAAAAAGGGACACTCAGACAAATCAGTGGAATGAACTTTTGATGTTAAACAGGGTAATGTCACAGTCAGGCGGCATTTATATTATACTATGAGATGTCCCAAAGATATTACAAATACAAAGAGACTGCAACTGAATACGCTGAGGCCTGTCACTTCAGACCAGTCAATCTTGATAATGTTACAAACAGCCACCCAAGATGGTAATCTGGCAATTTGGGTATTGTATTTGACACATTTCTCACTATCATATCTCCAATCAACTAAAGCTGTTAATCCTAGTCCTAAATACTGAATCTGCCATTCTTTATCTCGTCAGAAGATCTTCAGAATCTCCTGATGGGATTTTGTAAACACCTCTAAATTGGCCTCTTCTCTTCCAATCTGTCCCTCACTGATCCCTCTTCCAAACTGATAGGAAAGTGATCCTTCCAAAATGCACCACTATAGCCAGGTGTTGTGGTGGGCACCTGTAGTGCCAGCTACTCCGAAGGCTGAGGCAGGAAGATCGCTTGAGCCCAGGAGTTTTGATGTTGCCGTGAGCTATAATGCTACATCACTCTACTCAGGGTGGCAGAGTGAGACTCTGTCTCAAAAAAAAAAAAAAATAAATAAATAAAAAATAAAAAAGATTAAAAAAAATGCACCACTGGTAGCAAGTCTCTTTCCTGATTAATTTTCCTTGTCATTTGCACTGTAAATTTCTACTTCCTTATACAGCATCCAAGGTTATTATAGGCATTAACAAATGCAAAGTGCTTACAATATGCCCAGCACACAGTAAGTGTAATGCAAACATTTGCTATTACTATTATTTTTTTAGTGACCTTGTCTCCCTCCTGCCCCTGTCCTTTTTTTTTTTTTTTTTTTCAATCTAAAACACTGTCACTCCTCCATTAGAATCATTACTCATGCTATTCCAAGGACACCTTGCTACACTTTACACCTCTCTGGGCTTTCCATACCTCTGGGCTCTACACACACACACACACGAGTTCTACTTTTTAGGTGACCTGATTTCTCCTATGCTTGGAACTTTTCCTCTTTCTATCTCCTCTAGCGTTTCATAGCCCCCCCCCATACACAAGATGGTTAATCTTTTCTAATTCTGTGCAGCCACTGGACGTTGTTAATGGTTCTCCAATCGCAACCACCACTCTTCATTATAACGTTTTATCTTCCTCTCCCCTAACAGGTGTGAGCTCTTGGAATGCAAGGATTATATTTTATTAATACTTATTTCAAGTATCTGACTAAACACTGGCAAATGGTAAGCACCTAGCAATTAGTGAGATATTTTTCAAACAAATGAAAAGTGTAGGCTGTAATTAGGCAAAATGTAATTAAGCATATTTCATGATGTAGAAAGAAATTCTACATTGGGCAGAGAAGGAAGTTTAGTTAAAAATCTAGAAAGCCGCAGCTCGGCAATAATGGCCGTAATGCAGCAAAGATTGGTTAAAAGACTCTGGCTTTTTGCACTCTTTGTGCCACGTGAAGTGTTGCAGGAGGCTAATTATTGTGACACCTTCTCATTTACTTTGGGGTCAGGTGGAAGGAATTTTATTCCACTTTCTGGACATTTTCCCGGTACCTCGGTATGGGCTGGAGGGCGAGAAAGGTCTACCGGGCCCCGAAAGCCTCCCGTTCGTCGTTGATCCGCGGAGGCCTCCACCCCGCGTGGCGCCCCCAGCGTCCGCATCCTCCGGGAACAGCCGGGGCGCCGGGCGCGGGGCGGGGGGGCGCGGGGCGCGGGGCGGGGGGACCCGCTCGCCCCTCCCCGCGCGTCACGTGTGCGCGAGGATGCGACTCCCCCCACTCCGCCCCCTCCGCCTGCCGGTCCTCCTCCTCCTGCCGGGAGGGTGTGCTGGCAGACGGCGCGAGGGGGAGCGAGCGAGCGGGCGCTGCCGGGAGCCCGCAGCCCTGGCGCCCGCCGCCGCCCGCAGCCCCGCAATATGCCGCCGCGGCCCGCTGGCTCTCGGCCATGGCGAGGCTCTGCCGGCGCGTCCCCTGCACCCTGCTCCTCGGCCTGGCCGCGCTGCTCCTGAAGGTGCAGCCGGTCTCCGCGGCCGCCAGAGCCGAGCTGAGCCGCTCCGACCTCAGCCTCATCCAACAGCAGCAGCAGCAGCAGCAGCAGAAGCAGCGGGAGGAGGCTGAGGAGGAGAGGCCAGAGGTGCCTGGAGCATCCTCCACCCTGACTGTTCCAGGTAGGTCTCGGCCGCCGGGCCCTGCCTTTCCCTCTCGCCGGCGATCTCATACCGCCTCGTTGGCTTCTCGCCCTTTCCCTCGCGGTCTCCATCCTCATCCCCGTCCCACCGATCTCCTGGTGTTGGAAATCTGCCTTTTGGGTAATAAGCTTTCTGGGAAGCTCAGAGCACTGCAGTGGTTCCGAGGGAGGTCGGGAGCGCTGGATGGGGATGGGCGGGGGGGGGGGGGCGCCAGGATTGATGATCTTTTTTCTTATACCTTCCTTCTTCCTGATTTCTTCCCTCCGCCCTGGGACTGACTGCACACACACACACACACACACGCACACACACACACGGTTCTGAAATGCCTTTAGCATTTTGTTCTCTTATCCCATTCTCTCCTAGAGACCAAGAAATCTTGCCATAGACGCCCACACACCCCCTTTCACCATCTCTCCTCGCTTGCTGTATTTAAATTTAGCCTTGGAGAAAGAAATCTTGATTCATTTTATTATTTATTTCTCTCTGCTTATCCCAGGGTTTAAGTGTTCATCTTAAAGAATGCCTTAAGTACAATAAGACCAAACCAAACAAAATGAATGACAGTAGTTTGTAAGTAAAGGAAAGGGAAAGGAGAGGAGCAGATAAGATAAAGTCTGAACTGTTATTAGTGCAGCCAAAGCCTATCCCCGGAGAGGGAAATCTTACTTGTTAGTAGAACTTAAATGAGTTCTAATGACGGATTCTTGTCACTGTCCACAGAGAGTGAAGACACAGAAGGGTATATGTGGCTGTGCCAGTTCCTCTCCCCACTCCACCGTTAAAGCCCCTTTAGTAAGCAAACAGCTGGATTATCCATTTAAATAGCCTCTTCCTACCTCCCAACTCTGTTCCCTTCCTGGCTGTAGATGCTTCTTGTCTGCTGTTTGGAAAGAAAAAAAGCCATTAATTTTCTGGCAGGTGGGCTTAGGTTTTGTGAAACCAAAGCCAATTATATTATAACATTTATTTTCGTTTAAAAATTCTGCTTAGTAATGTTACACAAGACTCTGAAAATGAGATTTAAAGAGTGGAATCATCATCTTATTTTGTATTGTTTGCTCATCATCTTAGAGCAGTACTCAGGCATGCCAGCTGCCATTCATGACACAGCCAGGATGATTTAATTTATCTGAGTGCGCTGAGCATAGGCTGAAATCACCAAAGTGTGCAGGAAAGCATGTGTTTCTGAATCCCTCTTACGCCAATTAATGACACTCAAGTGTGGCTAAAAGTCGTGAAAGGTATTCTGTGTGTGGTGATTTTCCTGCTCATCTTTTAATAACAGAGTGACAACAGCATGCTTTGGGCAAGGCTTCTGTACATATGCTACTTACTAAACTTAAGGAAATTGGAGATAGGAGACTAAGTGTCTTCATTATAAGAGAGATTTCATAAGTTACTAAACAGAAGTCTGGGAGAGTATTGATGGGTTTTATGATTTGCAACCTATTTTTTATTTTTATTTATTTTTCAGGAATTTTAAACGAGTTTTGACTATTGTAATATGTATGTTGTGATGAGGGTTATGAATAATTGCAATAATTAGCACTTTTTGTATATGGCATGTTAATTAAAATATTTGCTTTCTGTTACTTGTGAGGGATATTTTGGAAAGGATGATTGTTTGGGAAACTAGCAGTTTTTGTCTTATTTATCCATTAGATTGAGATAAAGAAACCACTATCCAAGATATTGAACTAGAACCTAAAAGGTAACATATGTGGACGCTTCTTCCTCAAAAACTCTAAGCCCCTCAAGCCAGTGGGAACTAGGAGAGCAATTCAATTGCCTACTGTTTTAGTTATTGGAATATCAGGGTTTGTAAGGAGACACAGCCTATAAACAAATGAAGTTAAAATATTCTTCTGAATTAATTATGCTCTCTGCATTGAACTGGTCTTCCTGTTTCAACCTTCCCGCCCCTTCCTCCCCTACCCCCAATGATATGCTAGTCTTCTCACACAGCTAGTGAGTTTTTTTTTTTGTTTTTTTTTTGCAGTTTTTGCCTGGGGCCAGGCTTGAACCCACCACCTCTGGTATAGGGGCTTGCGTCCTATGAGTCACAGGCACCGCCCAGCTAGTGAGCTTTTTAAAAACATTAAATAGGATAATATCTGCTCACAGTTCTCCAGTGGCTTCCCATCTCTGTCACTAAACGCCCTAGATCTTGAAAATGGCCTGTGGAGGTCTGGATCCTTTTATCCCCTCTCTCTCCCATCTCCTGCAGCCTGGGTCTCTGTTTCTTCAGCTTGGGAGGGGGCTCAGGTGCTTGGCCTTTATACCTGCCATTCTCTTTGTCTGGAATTCTGGAACCTCACATTCTTTAGGTTTTCTCAAATGTCACTGTAACTCCTGACCTATATTAAATAGTAATCTTCGTGCCCTTTTTGTTTGCCTTTACCCTAATTCATTCTCCCCCTTAGCACTTATTATCCTCAGCCATTCTTGTAAGCCTGTTTCCCCTTGCTAGAAAGTAAGTTTTATGAGGGCATGGACTTGGTTTTGTTCAATGCTATATTTCTAGTGCCTAGAAGAGTACCTGATACCCATAAATGGTCAACTGCTTGTTGGATGGATGGATGGATGAATGAATATGCTGGCATCAAAGATGGCTTTCATTTTCTGAGTATTTGCTATTCCCTATTGGAGAAATTCCCCAATGTAATTTATCAGAGGATATATAAAAATAAAGAAATGTTATATAGGAAGACTTGTAAGTAAAGGCTATAATGTACATAAATTTTGGATCTTAAATTTTAACGAATTTCAGTGTTTATCTTTTGCTGACTGTTGAAAACTGATCGATACCAGCGCTTGAGCCACTTATTAGGTTTTCTCTAGAAGATTCTTTACCTGGGTGCACTTATAATCCTCTTATGACCTAGGAGGGTATTAGCATATTACACCTTTAAATAGCTGTCATTTAACCCAGGTTCATTCTTTGCCAGTTTTTGGTGCTTCTGATTCTTTGGACATGTTATGTCTCAGACTATAGAACTTTTCTCAGGCAAAATTAAAAAAAAAACTAGTAAGACACATTCAGTATCTGATACATGACTATAGACTTAATACATTAATACACTATTAAGTCTATATTAAAGAAATTGACCACTGATCTTGGTTGGGATTCTCTGTATTTATTTTTCTGAAAACTTATGTCTCTTTGTATTTGAAAGAAAAAAAATGAGGTTAAAAAAGTGTAAAATTACCCAAAAATCAGGATTAAAAGTACATTTACATTTTTTCATTAAGTTACAAAAACATCTTTAGAGAGTACTAGGAATAGAAAAAGGCTAAGGTTGAAATCTGTCAAATCAGTTATTTTCTCCAGTGTATGTATTGGCTCTGTGCCAATATTTGCTAGAAATAAATATTTGAGGAACCAGAGAATTAATATAGGGGTTGGTGGTAGCTGAGACAACTATATCATTATATTCACCCTGATGGCCCATTAGATGGGAGGTATGCTGGGGATGAGGGTGAAGGGAGCTGGAGAAAATAATGAGCTCTATTTTAAATTCTCCATGTGAAGCAGACTCACAGGGGATTTTCGTGGATCTTTAGAAATGTCTTTTGCATGACAGAGAAAGCTTCTTGAGAGGTACATTTTCATGGTATAAAAATTTTTGATCGTACATTTCAGCGACAAATATTTTTAAACTTTTTATTTTTAAAATGTCAAATATAGAGAAAGTAAATGGGATAGTGTAATAAAAGCCTATACCTATTACCCAGCTGTAACAATGGTAACAAAGGTCTAAAATTCAGCCATTGTTGTTTCATCCATATCTTGACCCATTTTCACTAGATGGAATTTTTTTTATAGTTCTTTTTGGGGGTAAAATGTGCATGCTTGGAAATGTACATACCTTAACTGTACTATTTTGACAGATGGGTATATCTATATAAGCATTGCCCTATCAATATTACCATCCTTGAAAGTTCCCTTACACCCACTTCCCAGGCAGTCACTGCCTCTCACTTAAAAATATCTGCTATTTTGATTGTTTTCATCATAGGTTGATTTGGAATTTTTTAGAACTTCACAAAATGGAATCATATGGCATGTGACCAGCTTTTGTAGCTTAGGGTAATTTTCATAAATTTCATTCATATTGTAGCACATTAAGTATTGTTAAGTACTTATATAAATCTTGTATAAATCTTTGTGTGGGCTTATTTTCATACCTCTTGTTTAAATGCCTAGTAGTAGGCATTCTAGGAGTAGAATTGCTCGTCTGATTGTTATCTTTTTGAAATTAACAAAAACATTTTTTCCTGTATTCTATGTAGCTGGAACCTACCTCATTTAATAAAATGATTAATTAAAAATGATGAAATTTGATATAGAGTATTACTATATGCTTGCTCTTAAAATCATTTGATTTAAACTTCTTTATTAAAATTTTTTGTTGTATTTAATGTAGACAACATGAAGTTGATATAAATAGTGAAATAGTTATTACAGTCAAAAAACATATCCATCCTCTTTCATAGTTACCTTTTTTTTTTTTGTGGTAAGAGCACCAACCAACTACACCCTTAGCCAGTTTCCAGTACACAAGACAATATGGTAACTGTAGCCCTTGTGATATACCTTAAATCTCTAGACTTAATTCATCCTCCTACATATCTATCTTTACTCTGGATCTTGCCATTTATTTCCTCCCACCTTTGTTTTATTCCTTTTATTTATTTATTTATTTTATATTAAATCATAACTGTGTATGTTAATGCATTTATGGGGTTAATGCATTTATGGGGTACATTCCATTGTATATAAAATCATTTGTAATGCTTATATCAGACTGGTTAACATAGCCTTCACCTCACTTACCTAACGGTTGTGTTAACACATTTATACTCTACTCTTAATAGATTTGACATGTACCCTTGGCAATATGCACCATAGGTGAGGTCCCACCCTTCCCTCCTCTGCCCCTCCTCTTCCCTCCTTATTCTGGGCTATAGCTGTGTTTTATCATTCGTATGAAAGTGTGGGTGATTATATATTAGTTTCGTAATAGTACTGAGTACATTGGACACTTTTCTTCTATTCTTGAGATACTTTACTAAGAAGAATATGTTCCAGCTCCATCCATGTAAACATAAAAGAGGTAAAGTCTTCAACTTTTTTATGGCCGCATAATATTTCATGGTATACATATACCATAATTTGTTAATACATTCATGGGTCGATGGGCACTTGGGCTGCTTGTGTGACTTGGCAATTATGATTTGGGCTGCAATAAACATTCTGGTGCAAATATCTTTGTTGTAAAATGATTTTTGGTCATCTGGACATATACCTACCCTGTTTCCCCGAAAATAAGACATCCTCCGAAAATAAGACCTACTTACAGGAAAGATAAGACGTCCCCTGAAAATAAGACCTAGCGCATCTTTGGGAGCAAAACTTAATATAAGACACTGTCTTATTTTCAGGGAAACAGGGTAGTAGAGGAATTGCAGGATTGAACGGCAGGTCTATTTTTAGTTCCTGTTTTATTCTTTATTTAAATCTTCCATCCATGAAACCATTTATTTACTTTTTTCTATTCAAGGAATTTCATAATCAGTAGGAAAATTGGGGTTAGAAATTGTATCTAAAAGTACTCATGCTTTAAAGGCTGTAATCCCAGATGGGGTAATTATGATTTCGTTCCAGGATTTTTATAACCAAAAGGAATTATTTCTTGGTGTTAATTACAGGTTGAAAAACACATGCTATTATGTTGAATTTGAGTCCAGTTTGTTTTAGTGGTGGTTTTACACTGTTCTTAATGTGATTGAACAGAAACTGTTCTAAATATTTTTCTGAAACAAAACTCTTCCCCTAACTATATAAATATTGAACTTGATTTTTTTTCAATGTTCTGTCTGACTAGGTTAGCTGCAGTATTGTTGTCATTCATTTACTTGGCTTAGTGTAATATTTCTTAATTTACTTTTGTCCAAATTACTTTAGCTAGGAAGAGGAGATAATATTTTCCATCTGTTATTGGTAAAAATTGTGCTTTCAAATACTTAACCCAGGAAATTCTAAAACTACGAAAGCTATATATCACTTAACAAGGACACATTTCAAGAAATACATCATTAGGTAATTTTGTTGTGTGAACATTATAGAGTGTACTTATACAAACATAGGTGGTAAGTCTATACACACCTAGGCTAGATGGCATAGCCTCTTGCTCCTGGGCTACAAATTTATACAGTATATGTACTGAATACTATAGGTAATTGTAACATGATGGTAAATATATATCTAAACACAGAAAAGGTACAATAGAAATATAGCATTATACTCTTACAGGAGCAGTGTCTGGAAAATGTGATCTGTCCACTGAAATGTTAAGTGGCATATGTATATGCTTAAGAAAACAGCTTCTGTTGTTCCGAAGATTCTGTTTGGAAATGTCTCTTAAATTGGTCTTTGCTATCAGCATAATACACATGTCCAAGAAATACTAGATTTCTGTGTCTCTTACTTTTTTTTCTTTTGAGATAGAGTCTTACTCTGTTCCCCCAGGATAGAGTGCTCTGGCATCAGCCTACCTTGTAGCAACCTCCTGGCTTCAAGCAATCCTCCTGCTTCAGCCTCCGGAGTAGATGGAACTACAGGCGCTTGCCAGAATACCTGGCTAATTTTTCAATTTTTTTAATAGAGATGAGAGTCTTGCTTTTGCTCAGGTTGGTCGTGAACTCCTGAGCTCAAGCAGTCCACCCACCTCGGCCTCCCAGAGTGCTCATACAGGAATGAGCCACTGTGCCAGGCCCTTATTATTATTATTATTTTTTTTTTTTGCAGTTTTTGGCCAGGGCTGGGTTTGAATCCACCACCTCTGGCATATAGGGCAGGCGCCCTACTCCTTTGAGCCACAGGCGCTGCCCAGGCCCTTAATTTTTTTTTTTTTTTCTTTTATGACTGTTTCATGTCCTAACAACTAGGCTGTATTCTTAAATCCTTGATGATGTCTATGAATACAGAGGCCAGTTCATTGGGCCTAAAATGAGTGAGTGACTCCTAGTGTCATTTCATGTAGGGCAGTGGGTGTCAAGGAAACATTACTTGCATGTCAAATATGCCTCAGTGACCAAGTGAACCAAGACTGTAAAATGCCTCAGTAATGTATTATAGCTCTTTATCTTACACAGAAGTTAAGATTTCAAATTATTTTCATTTATATGTGGGTGAGATTTCAGTTTCTATTTAATGTACTTTTTTTCCTCAAGCAGATTTCTATATCATAACAAGTTAGGGAATAATTTAAAATTTAAGTAAATATATGCCAGTATTACCTGTTGTTGTACTTTGTTAAGTTTTGTTCCCGTTCAGTAAAGAAATATTATTTATAAATGGGGTATTTAAAAAAAAATTCATTTTATTTTGTTTCTTTCTGATAGTTACAAAAATATGTGATATATTTTTAATTCACTTGTTAGCCCTGCTGAAATTTAAAACATTTCCTTGGCCAATAGCAGTTCTTATCTGTGAATCCAAATACTAGCTGGGCCTTTGGGGACCAGTTGGAAGCAGATAGAAATGCTCAGCCTCATCTCAGGGCTCATGTTGTCAGGTTCCTAGTTTACATCTGGGGTAGGTGTTCCAGGGACATTATAGATACCATGTGTATCTTTTGGCTTTTATAAACTAAAATAAAATCAGTTGTTCATGGTCTTATTCTAATTATCTACTCCTCTGCTTTTTCATAATAGGAATGTGACAAAAACAGAAAAAGGATGGAGAGATAATTTGTTTTTCCTAATGAGTTAACTATACCTAGAAGTTAAATGGAATTACGATGTCTTGGACTTTGTGATTCACTGGATTTTGTGACCCATTTCACCCTTGCCTGCTCCCTTATATTTTTGGGAAAGGGAGAAATTAAGATCAAAGTCTGGCTCAGTATAGCTATGATTCTGCAAAACTTCAAATATGCTGTTATCACACATTTGCATGGGTAGAGTTTATTTATAAATGTCTAGGTAATTGAGATACGATTACTCAAAAAAGTCCATTTACTGTAAGAATGAAATAGAAGGTAACACTTTTTGTCTAAGGGAAAATGCTCTTAAAATGCTCATCATTCTTAATCACCAGAGAAATGCAAATCAAAACTACTTTGAGATATCATCTAACTCCAATAAGATTAGCCTACATCACAAAATCCCCAAACCAGAGATGCTGGCGTGGATGTGGAGAAAAGGGAACACTTCTACACTGCTGGTGGGAATGCAAACTAATACGTTCCTTTTGGAAGGATGTTTGGAGAATACTTAGAGATCTAAAAATAGACCTGCCATTCGATCCTACAATTCCTCTACTAGATATATATCCAGAAGACCAAAAATCACATTATAACAAAGATATTTGTACCAGAATGTTTATTGCAGCCCAATTCATAATTGCTAAGTCATGGAAAAAGCCCAAGTGCCCATCGACCCACAAATGGATTAATAAATTGTGGTATATGTACAC